>CM042261.1:12340658-12518158 GCA_023566225.1 Romanogobio albipinnatus | reverse complement strand
TTTGCTTTGTGGCAGAGCGCATTATCCTGCTGAAAGAGGCCACAGCCACCAGGGAATACCATTTCCATGAAAGGGTGTACATGGTCTGCAACAATGTAACATCCACATGGATGGCAGGACCCAAGGTTTCCCAGCAGAACATTGCCCAAAGCATCACACTGCCTTCAGCGGCTTGCCTTCTTCCCATAGTGCATTCAGGCCACCTTCTTCCATTGCTCCGTGGTCCAGTTCTGATGCCCACTGTTGGCGCTTTTGGCAGTGGACAGGGGTCAGCATGGGCACCCTGACTGGTCTGCGGCTATGCAGCCCCATACACAACAAACTGCGATGCACTGTGTACTCTGACACCTTTCTATCAGAACCAGCATTCACTTCTTGAGCAATTTGAGCTACAGTAGCTCGTCTGTTTGATTGGACCACACGGGTCAGACTTCGCTCTCCACGTGCATCAATGAGCCTTGGCCACCCATGACCCTATCGCCGGTTCACCACTGTTCCATCCTTGAACCACTTTTGATAGATACTGACCACTGCAGACCAGGAACACCCCACAAGAGCTGCCGTTTTGGAGATGCTCTGACCCAGTCGTCTAGCCATCACAATTTGGCCCTTGTCAAACTCGCTCAAATCCTTACGTTTGCCCATTTTTTCCTGCTTCTGAAACATCAACTTTGAGGGCAAAATGTTCACTTGCTGCCTAATATATCCCACCCACTAACGGGTGCTGTGATGAAGAAATAATCAGTGTTATTCACTTCACCTGATTGGTGTATACATTTTGTAAATATTTAACAAAAAAAAGTTACATATTGTAACTTTAACAATATTGAAGAACAAATGTTACTACCACTACTATTACTACTACTAGTACTACTTCTCATTTCTTTTCTAAGAACAAATATTACTTCTATTACCATGTACTACTACGACAACCACTACTACTACTACTACTCTTACTATAATGATTACTACTACTATTACTATGTCTACTTCTTCTACTACTACTACTTCTACTGCTCCAGGTGTGTGTGTTCACGGTTTACTGTGTGTGTGTGTGTGTGTGTGTGTGTGTGTGTGTGTGTGTGTGTGTGTGTGTGTGTGTGTGTGTGTGTGTGTGTGTGTGTGTGTGTGTGTGTGTGTGTGTGTGTGTTCACTACTCTACTTCTAATGTGTGTGCACTAACTTGAATGGGTTAAATGCAGAGGACAAATTACGAGTATAGGGTACCATGCTTGGCCTTCAAATGTCACTTTCACTACTACTACTACTACCACTACTGCTACTACTACAACTTTACTACCACCACCACCACCACCACTATTACTACTACAACCACCACTACTACTACTAATAATAATGCACCTTTAACAATATTGAAGAACACATATTACTACCTACTACTACTACTACTAAGACAACAATAACAACTACTATAACAATTACTACTACTACTACCACCACCACCACTACTACTTGATTGGCCCGAATACCTTAAGTGTGTGAAGGAAATGTCACGCCCCTTACCATATTTGGAACCTCAGCTTCCAATGGGGGGGCACACTATGTAAACATAAAGCCATGTCTGCATTGGTGATCATAGAAACAACAAACAAGCGCTACTCTATACTGCTCAAAACTCATGTTTGAATAGTCAGTGGCAAATTCTTAAAAAAATGAAAACATACTTACAGGCCATGTCTCTGAGTCAGAAGCACCAGACTGTACTTGCAAAGATGGAATTGCCCCACTTTTTAAAATCAGCCTTTGTGCACAGCTGGCCTGTACTCTCCCAGGTTCTGAAAAACAGTCCTCCGAATAAATGCACGGCACACAGTCGAATATTTGGTTTGTACTGTTCTCGAACAGTGTTTTAAATAAAGCGTTCCACTGTTTTCTAATGGTGTCCTCTTTTGGAAGGCCAAACTAAGTAGTTTGTCTTTCACAACAAAAAACACAGCGTCTCCACGACATGGCGGCGCCGGCGGAAACAATACTACAGCAAGAACAAAAGTTACGCCTTCTTTCTTTGAGTATACATTTGGGCGGTGTTATGAAACTCTGCCCCCGCTCACTGACGTAGAAATGTGGGGGTGTGTTTGAACGAAGCGTTTTAGGTAGGCGTGGCTGCGTCTTAACTTTTACAAAGAATATCTCATGGGTTTGAGACTTTGGGCTTTGTAACTCTGCAGATCTTATACATGCACAAACAGCTACATAACACACTAAAGAAAATGAAAACAAGAAATCGCATCATATGACGCCTTAAAAAAAGTCAAGATACTTTCAAGAAGCATTTCTACATACTGAAGCAATGATGAGATTGCATTTGTGTGATTTAGTGTTATTTGAATACTGATCGAGATCTTTGCTCACTGTCTAGACAAGATGTAAACATTCAACTACAGACCTTTTCCATGGGTTTTTTAATGATATGGACTGTAAAAATAAATCAGGATATATATTTCCCCCCTCAGGCGAATACCTAATAAACAAAGATTCATGCGCTAGGCAGGGGAAAGTAGGTCATCATTGGAGGGAAAAAAGCAATGAACCTGCAGGCAGCACCCTTCCATAATCCAATCTGGTGCTGACTTCTGCCTTCACTAACACACATTTAAGCTCTCATGAAGTGTTTATGGATTATAGCATCAGTGCTGTGCAGGAAACTAGTCATCTCGCTGTGTGCTGAGAGGTATGTTATTTTAGAGATGTTAACATGGTTCATAAAACATTAGCAAATGCATTTCTAGCAATCGTGTTACGTCAAACATTACTGTTTATCTCAGTATCCAGTTTGATGATTTTGTTTTGTTGTTCAGTCAGATAATCACAGTGTGCGAATGGTCATTAGCATCTGAGGCCTGCTGATATACAATAACATCAAATGTTTTATAAAACAATATGAAGTCTTTTTATACAAAGGCTGTGTTGTCTTTATTCTTCCACACCCTTCATTCACATTCACACTGTCTTCTTCGTCAGATCCGCCTTCTCTGCATGAGACCCGCAACCTGCTAATTCAGACACATCATTAAGCCTGACACAACTGCATGTTCTGCATATTCATGCATATTTCAATAAAGACTCTTTCTTTGTTTTAATATTCTGCAGAAAGCGGCATGGGACATTTGAACATGTTATATGATGCACACATGGGCAATAATAAACATGGCAACAACAAAAGAAAAAAATCACAACAAATGAGGCAACTGAGGAATATTTTTGGACACTTTCCCTAGGTAATGGGATATACACATTCAATTTACAAACACATACATAGTTAAAAAAGTAATTTATTAACACATTCTATATATACGCTATATATATATATATATATATATATATATATATATATATATATATATATATATATATATATATATATATATATATATATATATATATATATATATATATATAAAAAAATATATATATATAAAATATATATAAAAGTCTAATGCTCATAAAAGATTAATTGATTTGATATCAATATTACAATAAAACTATTGCAATTTGAAATTTTAATATAAAAACAATATTTTTCAAATGATCAATGATGAAAACAGTTTTGCTGTTTAATATTTTTGTGGAAACTATGATCGTTTTTTTTTTTTTTTTTTTCAGGATTCTTTTAGGAATAGAAAAGTTGAAAAGAACAGCCTTTATTTAAAATTTTAATCTTTTGTAATATTATAAATATTTACTGTCCATTTTGATAAATGTAATACGTTATGCTCTTAACTTTCTAGTTATATATCATGCAGCAGAACCTTTATCATGTGTATATATATATATATATATATATATATATATATATATATATATATATATATATATATATATATATATATATATATATATATATATATATATATATATATATATATATATATATATATATATATATACACAGAATTCGAGAAAGTTAAGACATTAATACTTTTATTTAGCAGAATATTTGATCAATTTAAAGGGATAGTTCACCCAAAAATGAAAATGTATCATTTACTATCATTTACTCACCCTTATTCCAAACCTGTATGAGTTTCTTTGTTCTGCTGAACACAAAATAAGATATTTTGCAACAAAGCAGATAGAGCAACCATTGACTAGGGGAAAAAATACTATAATAAATAATATCTGCTTTATTACAAACATTCTTCAAAATATCTTCTGTTGTGTTAATCGTGACATCAAAAATGATGACAGAAATTTCATTTTTGTGTGAACTATCCCTTTAATAGAACGTGTATATATATGCAGGGCCTAAAATTAGCACTTGCCAAGCACCAAATGCAAGTAAAATTTGCCGTTGTCGAGTATATAAAATGGTGTCAATTGCCAGTTAGCCAGTAAAATTTTTATGAATTCTAACAATACATGAACGCATGAAAGCCGCTCGGGACAGTTGACAGGCCAGTGCTGCATCCTCACGCAACTTTAAGCCTTGCCAAAGGGAAATCAGTTGGTTACCCACGCGCTGTGTGGGGAGTTTAAACATCAGTAGAGTGCGTCTAGAAAGCTGTCTCGGAGAACGCGCAAATTCTGAATTTATACTTTAATTACCACTTTCAAGGCCCAGAAAGGTAGTGAAGACACTACCTCAACCTTAAAGGGTTAGTTCACCCAAAAATGAAAATTAGCTCATGATTTACTCACCCTCAAGTCATCCTAGGTGTATATGACATTCTTCTTTCAGACGAATACAATCTGAGTTATATTACAAAAGTCCAGGCTAACCCAAGCATTATAATAGCAGTAATAGTAGTTTTTGAAGTCCATAAAAAATGCAGCTGTCCGTCATATAACATGCTCCACGCGGCTCCAGGTGTAAATAAAGGCCTTCTGAAGTTAATCGATGCATTTGTGTAAGAAAAATATCCATTTTTAAAACTTTATAAAGTAAAGTTTCGACTGACCGTTATTCGATGGACGGGTGCATTTTTTATGGACTTCAAAAACAGAGCAACTATTACTGCAATTATTAGCCTGGACTTTTTAATATAACTCTGATTATATTCGTCTGAAAGAAGAATGTCATATACACATGGGCGTAGATTACGGGGGGGGACATGTCCCCCACACTTTTAATAAAACATACATTCGTCCCCCGCACTTTTACCGGGTCGCACCGGTCCTAGTCGACCCACTCCGTGCGGGATTCGAACCGGCGTCTAGTCGCACCGCTCTTACTGGCCTACGTCTGTTACACAAGCAAGTTCGTTTACGTAGAAGCCAACGTAAATAAATCTAGATTTAAATTCAAAGACACTAAATAATCTATACATGACCTGTCATTTTATTCGTATCCAAAAATGAGGCGATCTGAACACTATGGAGTCTCGTGCAACACTACAATTCATACTCATAAGCCATTTCTCAAAGAAAAAACAAAACTGATTCGTAGAAGTAAAACCTGTCATGTTCCAAATGCATTCATAAAAAGAATCGCTATGACTGATGAAACGTGACAACAAACACGATTGCGACAATATATGGTTTGTGTTTTTCCAGTATCTTCTGCTTGCCAAGACTGCATTTATTGAATAAAAAAATACAGTTAAAACATTAATATTGCGAAATATATTCACATATATATTCATCCATCCATCCATCCATCCATCTTCTTCCGCTTTATCCGGGGCCGGGTCGCGGGGGCATATATATATTCACAGATGTTTTAATTTGTAATGATATAGTAAAGTGTAATTTATTCCTGTGATCAAAGTTGAATTTTCAGCATCATTACTCCAGTCTTCAGTATCACATGATCATTCTGAAATCCTTCTAATATGATCATTAGTTGAAAAGGAAACATTTATGATTATAATCATTGTTGAAAACAGCTGTGGAAACCATGATGCATTTTATTTTTCAGGGTTCTTTAATGAATAGAAAGTTAAACGAACAGCATTTATTTGCATTGAATAAAGCATGTATAAATCTTTTGTTATATTATAAATGCCACTTGATCAATTTAATGCATGTTTGATGAATAAAAGTATTAATTTCTCTCTTTTTTATCTTACCACAAATGTTTGTATAGTTTCATGATTTCCACAAAAATGAAGCAGCGCAACTGTTTTCAACATTGATAATAATCATAAATGTTTCTTGAGCATCAAATGAACATATTAGAATGATTTCTGAAAGATCATGTGACACTGAAGACTGGAGTAATGATGATAAATTCAGCTTTGATCACAGGAATAAATTACAATGATTTATTTTTATTTTTTACTATATATTCACACAGCTGCTTTACATTGGGATAATATTTCACTGTATTACATTTTTACTGCATGTTTTATTAAATAAATGCAGCCTTGGTGAGCAGAAGACTTCTTTCAAAAACATTTAACAATTGTAATGTTTCCAAACTTTTGATAGGTACTGTATATTTTCTGCCTTATTCAGTGATATTTTTTTTTTTTTACAAAGCATAAAATCCATGGGGACTTAATGCACAAGTGTTTGTAGTAGCCTACATAAAGCAGTCATAAAATTGGCATAACATATAGGGAAAACATAATAGATATTAGTGGTTATTGTTCAGCAGTGTATTTGATATCTTACTGAATTAAAAGCAAGAGATGAGATCAATTAAATCTGTCAATTAGACAAAAACAATCTCCTCGTCTTTGCCGGTCTCCTACACTGTTAGCGTAGTGTAAGCCGTGCATCACATCTGAGTTCTACAGTGGAACGGTGGCTCATCATTGGCTAGCTCCTGCGTTAGCATTACACTCATGCGCCGTGGTGCTCACGTGAACAGCATCGGCCAGTGGTAAGCCTGCGTTGACGCAGTGTTTTGAAAATGCTGCACTGTATTTACTACATCAACAGCGTAGGAGACTGGCACAGACGAGAAAAAGTATTCTTGTCACTTCATAACATTAAGGTTGAACCCCTGGAGTCTTTCTGGGCCTTGAAAGTGTTAATTAAATAGCTATTAAATAAGTCAGAATGGATTTCATCAAAAAATATCTTCATTTGTGTTCCGAAGATGAACGAAGGTCTTACGGGTTTGTTACGACATTAGGATAAGTAATTCATGACTTTTTAATGAATTATTTCATGTTTATTAAGCTGATGGTTGGCCAATTTGCAATGCAGTGTAGATGACACTCATTTTCAGTCTGTCTTTTTTTTTTGCACACTCTTTATCACCTATACATCCTTTCCCTTTCTTTTCTTCTAAGGTGCCAGCGTTCTCCAATCTGCTGTGTTTAGCCTTATTAGCATGAATGGGTATAAGGCATGTAGAGGCATCAAAGACTCCCTAGTGACACTGGGTCTGTTTTCAGCTTTAGCAATGCCTTTGTAGCACACACACACGCATGTTGACTTAATACAGGTCCAAAATATGCAAACAACAACTCATTATACAAACATTCCAATTTTGGTGCTGATGCATGTCTATATGCACATCACGCATGTAAAGCTCACACAGATCTACGTTTAGTGTTTATTTGAGTTGTGGAAGGTGCTCATTAGCGGTGGTCCCCGTACTGTGACACTTGCTAGGGTATTTTTAATTGTAATTGACTTAGTTTGTGCGTGTGACTCTGAGAACGACAGACCTCCCCCTCTTCCCACATTCGGCTGTGTAAATGATGCCCTGTGGGTTTGCCATAGAGAGGTGACTGCTTCGCCCCATCTGAAGTGTGAAAAAATGGCACCATCTCACAGCGCTGTTCAACCATACGGCCACCGTATCAGGGGCCATACCAGGCCATATGCCACGAATGGGACATTTCTATTTTTGCATCTGTTTATACTACGTATTATATAATATATATCACTTCACAGGTGAAAGCAAAAGTCCTGTTTATGTAACTTGTCTTCTGCTGTTCAAAAATGTTTATTTTGTTATGACTTATAATCAGAAATGACGCATTAAATTAATAAAAAAGTGGACTTTATATTGTACAAATATCCTTTCTATTAAAATAAATGCTTTTCTTTTGAAATATCCAGTAAAGAATCGTGAAAAAAATTTTTCAACATCAATAATATATTAATAAGAAATGTTTCTTGAGCAGCAGACTATCCTCCAAAAAAACGACTATAGGTCGTTTTTAAGCACCTTATTTACATTTAAAGGCATGCGCCCTAATGACAGTATCGTGTTACGTTTGTTGTCATGAAATGACATATGACTGTTATTACCAATCAAAATGCGTGGTCATTTAAATGCAATGTGTGGACTTTTTACCACCATTTGTCATATTTCCATTTAGCAAAATTCTGTTTTTATTAACAACTACATCCACCCCACCCCTAAACCTACCCAGTGATTTATAGTGCATATACACTTTATGAGCACATGTGTTCCCTGGGATCAAACCCACGATTGCATGATCACATGATTACATGATGTTGTATTCTGCAATGCTCTATGACCAGTGGCGGAACTAGACTTTTATACATGGGGTGGCCGGGGGGTGGCCAAGGCTACTTAAGGGGGTCCATGGACCGTGAAAGAATAGAATGTGTAATGCTTCTTTGTTTTCATTGTTTTGACCGATGTAACATTGTATTCTAATCAGTCCCTCCAGAAAAACGCGATTATGCGATCGCATGATTTAATGCATAATCAGCCAAAGTCCGCATATTTATGCGGGGCCGAATTTTTTCAAATACGCCACACTTTCGCCGCGGAAATTGCCTATTTCCACATGCAAAATATGCTGGGCTAGCATGATTTCATAATCCCTGCATTTTCGTTGCAAAAAAGTCATATATTATCAGAAAGTTGAAAAATGTTTGTTTACTTCACATAAGAGCCGCCATTTTCCGCCTATTGCTATGGGAACATTTTGAAGTGACGTAATTACCCGACATGAACGTCATCGAAAAGCTGCAAACCCCATGGTGAAACCATCGATATCGGTGAAATCATGATGAAGCACGCAAATTCCCATTTGCCAACAAAAATAACAGCAAAAGACTGTGCAAAGCAGTTTCCCGGTGTGTTGACTGATATCAAAATAAAGCATCATGAAGCTTCGAAGTGTTATGAATCAGTGAGTCGATTCAGCGGTTTGGATCGCCAAAGTCACGTATTTCAGCAGTTTGACACGATCCGAATCATGAATCGACTCGCTGATTCATAACGCTCTGAACCGCTGAATCGACTCACTGATTCATAACGCTCTGAACCGCTGAATCGACTCGCTGATTCATAACGCTGCGAAGCTTCATGATGCCGTGTTTTGAAATCAGTCATCACTATATAAGTCGTTATTTAGGTTTTTTTTTGCGCACAGAAACTATTCTCGTCGCTTCATAAAGTTATTGTAGAACCACTGTAGTGAGATGGACTTTGTAACGACGTCTTTAGTGCCTTTTATGGGTCTTGAGAGTATAAAGTGCATTGTGCCAATGGAGGCCTTTCTGAGCCTTCGGATTTACACTAAAATATCTTCATTTGTGTCTGAACGGAGGTCTTACAGGTGTCCAACGACATGAGGGGATGTCATTAATGACAGAATTTTCATTTTTGGGTGAACTAACCCTTTAAGAGATTGCACTTTGTGCATTGGAAGCACTCAAATGTCTGTTTTGTAAAGCTACCTCTGTAAAACAGGAAGTTATTCATTTTTTCAGAAGTTGTAGCATATTCCTTTTGTAAAGCTACAGAACTTGTTTGACTCAATGTTTTGTAAATTTGAGCCATGTGTTTATTAAGGTCTTCAATAAAACAAGATGAGAACTTAAATATTCCCAGCACTTTCTGTGATGTAGTGATTTTTTTCTCTTTTTCATCAAACCGCAGTTTTTGCAAGTTCCCGCAATTTCATCGCATAAAATTGCATAAATATCACGCATTTTCCATCGCATTTTTTAAGAAAACGTGCCGCATAATCAAGGATTTTTGCCCACAACAATCACAAAAAAACCCACATTTTTCTGGAAGGACTGTCTAATGAATAAACAACCAAAATTGTAGAAGTTTCACAATTCTTGATTTCAACGAATATTCTACAGCAAAAACTACAAGTGGCTAGAAGGTTACATAAATGTAAAACATTATTGAATACAAGTGAACAGTCAGCCATAAAGTGAGAACAGTGCTAAGAATGAAGTGCTTTAAATGAAGGTTCAGGTCTAACAGTATTTCAGGTACAGAAATTGAATAATCAAACGTAAAATAATATTGCATAATCTTCACTGTTTATGAATTCAATATAGATGACTGCATGTTAAAACTACAAAAGTTATTCAGTAAAGATCAGTGGGTGTTATTTTTTTTTATTTTGTTCTTTAATTAACTTTAATGACAGACTGAAGGAGGTGCGGTCACTTTAAGACCAAATGCACAATGTTGAATCCAAAATCCGATTTCATCCGATGACATAGCTGACTGTATTAACTATGATACTCGCTATTTTTGGCATACCTTTATGCATATTTATCCGTTCAAGCGCAAGACGTGCTCTCTGTGTTTGCACTATTGATGAAGCACCATATGCATGTTCAAAGCGGCAATGCAAAACAGTGAATCTAAATCACCATAAATAAAAAAGGTTCACTTCAAGAATGAAAAAAGTGGCATCAATGTGTTTTGCTGTAAAACTGCACAAACGGAAACAAAAATGCGCAAACTATAACATCTTTCCATAAACACAGACTTTACAAAAATACTTAAATGTCTGTACACACTCTTCCATGCAGCCTATAGGGTGAAGTCATTATACATTAACAACTTAAGACAAATTGTGTCGTTTAATAGAAAACGATGAATGGCGGTGCAGGATTGTTAACAGCTCTGTGCTTATGCGCGACCCCTTTTATTTTTAATCATCTGTTTGCCAACTAACGTTAATATTCTCTTAATATTCAACGTTAATACATGAACAATGTGCCACGCCGCTATACGTCAAAATACACGTTTCTTTCAATAGGAGGTGATATAGAAGTAGCGACTAGCGATCTAAATTTTGGCACACCCCTCTGGCTCTGCCACTGTCTATGACCCGAAATATGACGCAAATAAAAGGAAACAAATCATTAAAATGAAAGTGTCCTGTTGTCGATAGGGGCGCAACTTTAGTAAACACTCCTATGGGTCGTATTTCATGGAAGTGACAAACGACCTATAAAGGCGTATTGGTTGGAAGACATGTTGATATTATTATACTTTCTGAAGGATCATGTGACACTAAAGACTGGAGTCATGATGCTGAAAATTCAGCTTTGCCATCAATGGGAAAAATATATATATTTAAAACAATATTAAAATGGTAAACAGGTATTTTAAGTTGCAATAACATTTGACAATATTACTGTTTTTACTGTAGTTTTGAATAAACGCAGCCTTGGTGAGCATAAGAGACTTTTTTCAAAAACATGTTTTAAATCTTACTGACCCTTAAATTTTGTATCATATACAATAAGGGATATTTCACCCAAAAATCAAACCACTGTTGTCATTTACTCACTCATGTCTTTCCCATATGACCATAAACTTATTTCCCATAAAAAAAAAAATGATGGCATCGTTACTGTCGTATGACTGTGCATCAAGTGCTGAGGAAGCCTCCGGAGCTAAAATGCGTTTACGAGCTGTAAGCTCACAACAGACTGACCAATCAGAGCAGAGTAGACACTCAGAAAGGAGGGGTTTAGAGAGACCAAATCTTCGAAGTTCGAGCAAACTGTTTCCAGACTCTTTGAGTAATGAGATTATGTGCAATGTATATTATGAGAAAATTAACCTTTGATGCATGTAAATCTATTGTAGAAGACCTCCAAAACAACAGGAACCTTAAAATGGCATAATATTGGCAATTTAATGGTGCACACACACACAGAGAGAGACATACAAATATATGCAATGTTCACACCTATTAGTCAATACAGGAAACACAATAAGAGACAGCAAAAAATAGCTAAACAAGTTTGCATAAGCCCTCTCAAATAGATTTGAGCTCAAGCAAATTTCATCTTCTGGTTTGACCATTAAATTAAGTGTCCTCTATTATAGCAGTACCGAGGTTTATATAATTTTCATTGCTTCTTTGCTCTCTTCGTTTGAGCGAGCGTTTGTGCTGAATTATTCAGCAGGCGGACTCCCACCTATTGATTGGAACATGAGCTGATTACTGTGGGAGTGCAGCCCTCTTTCCAACCTTTGTAAATGGATGCCATGTCATTTTATGACTGCAGAGTTCAAGGTGCCCTCCATGTGTGCAAATCTGTCAGGGAGAACGTCATCGCTGATGCGTAATATCACGATCATGCTCACAAATTGTAACTGTATCTGTCCCATCTACCGTCAATATATGCTGGCTGCGTAACTTGGGCTAACCTTATGATTTGTCATTTAAAGGACAGACAATGACTTTACAGTCTCTTATGGATGTGCTGTATGTCAGTAGAGCATGTAATGGTTGAGAGATTAATTTACCACTATACTGAATAATTTCTGTGGCACAATTTTTGAATCGGCCATTTTATGTTCTAAACACATTTAAATAATATTTTCACTCTAAACGCATACATTTCGGCTTAATCGGAAATTGCACAATGTCAATATGTGATATTTACCTTGACTTTTCTTTTTCTTAAAGGGTTAATTCCAATATGGAAGCCAATATGGAAGTGAATTAAACTGCAATTCATCGACTGGCCACTAGGGACAGGCTCCAGAAGGGAGCATAATCTCATTGAGCCCCATGTTAAAATGCCCAACTATACGGCAGAAAAAAAAAAACGTTTACAGCCTGGTACAAAATGTGGTTTTGGTCTATACGGCTAATTTTGCCCTTCATGACAATTGTGAGGGGGTGAATTTTTTTATAACTCATTTGTTTACATTATATAAAGCTCTAAAGGTGCACTCTGTAACTTTTCCGTCCGCTAGAGGTCGCCTATTCAAAACACAGGCGTAGTTTGATGATGCCACGTTTGAGCGCAGAATCTTGGGACATGTGGTCTTCACCTCACAGTCGGTGGAAAAGAATCGGGATAGGACTCGGGCAGAAATCATGCTCATGGATGCGATTATTAACATTACTGTAGTATGAAGCAGAGCAGGACCGAGTGTTGTGGAGCTGAGCAAGGCCGCTGGAGCGATTGTTAATAAGATGCAGCGGGACTTTTATTATACCACAGTCGCCGGCGCCATTTCCGCTTTTCCAGGTCAAGAGTATGGCCCTGTACCAATTGGCACCCTAAACCCACTGAGTCCGCACTTTCACGACGTAATGCTGCTTTGACTGCCGGGAAGAAGTCCGCTGCGAAACCCGCACCAGTGCGGGCTCGGCAGAAGTGCGCATCGAGGGCGCATATCGACCTCAAAGGGGGCACTCGCGAGCACACTTCTGAGACCTAAAATGACAAATGGGACACCCTGCTGTCTCGTGTACTTAACGGACACACGCACGCAGCGGCCATTGTGAGTTCACAAGACCGAAAGTGCACATGAAGTGTGCCATTTGGGACAGGGCGTATGAAGTAACGCAGCTCTGTTTATCATATTAGATACATGTGAGTGTTCTGAAAATGATGTTATGACGTTACTATGACACTTGTTGCACACTGCAGTGAGAGTAGGCATGTGCCGGTATCAAATTTTCATGTTGCGAGCGATTAATTGCTGAAGCTTTTATCACGGTATACGGTATTATCACGATATTGAAATAAGTTGCAAAAAAAGTGTTGTCATACTAAAACAAAAGAACCAAACATTTAAATACAATAAAGCAATACACAAAAATGTATAAAGTAAACAAATATTTAAAACGGATTAAGTGCAAAAGAATAATAAAGAACAATAGGTAACACATTACAATAATGGTCTCACCAGTTAATGCATTAACATTAACAAAGAATGAATAGCTACAATTTTACAGAAGTTATTCTTCTTTGATAATGTTAGTTTAAAAAAGCAACTGTTAGTGTAAGCTCAGGTCCATTAAATAATACAGTTACAACTTTTGATTTTAATAATGTGTCTTAAATGCTGAAATGTACATTTAACTAAGATTAATACATGCTGTAGAAGTGTTTTTCATTGTCAGTTTGTTAATGAATGAACTAATGTTAAATAACGGAGCCTTGTTGTAAAGTGTGTGATTGAACAACAGTCAAGAACATATTCAAACAATATCTAGGGCATGTCATTTAGTCCAGATTTAAATATAAAATGTTTAAGTTTGAAAATGAATAGCCTTACGTCTTTAAGTATTAGGTTATGTGATGACGAGCACCGTATTGTTTTGTTTACGAGGGTTACTGGGGAAACGGCTGCATTTCTGCTGTTCCGTCAGCGCCCTCTGCTGTCAGAGAGTGAATGTGCACTTCAGCGCATCTCCTTCACTCGTTCCGCCATGTGCTCGGCTCATGCACGGTCTGTTTACATCAGTGCGCGTTCCTCTTTGACGTGTTGTTCATTTTAAACGGTTGATGGGTAAAGTATTCTTAAAATGCATTCTAAAAATCGGAATAATTCGTAATAAATAATTATTCACAGTATTTTGAAGTGCCCACGATAACAATATTGTGCATGTTCCTTATTGCGGTATATCGTATTACTGTTTACCGGCACGTCTAAGTGAGAGTAAAGCATTTCTGCAATATAAAACCAGAAACCGAGGGTAACGCAGATATGACGCAATTGACAGTCGACTCCCTCACACGTCCCAGTTCCTTGGTTAAAAAAGCAATTGGACCCACTTTATATTAGGTGGCCTTAACTACTATGTACTAACATATTAATTAATCATGTGATACATTGCACTTATTGTGTACGTACATGTTTTTACATTGTACTTACATTTTGAAAAATACCTGCATGTAATTACATCTGCAATTAATTTCTGTAGTTACATTTGTAATTACACTGTTGACAATTCCCTTACACCAAACCCTACCCTTAAACTTATCCATACCCCCACACCCGTCCCTAACTTTACCCGTATTCCACCTCAATATTAGCAATGGTGTTTTGCAATACAATTTGAACACAGTAAGTACATAGTAGTTAAGGCCACCTAATATAAAGTGGGGCCTAGCAATTTTCTCACGATTTGCAAATAGTTGGAAACATTCGGGATATTGTAAGTACTCAACTGAACAAAATATATAACACTGGCCTAGTGGTTTTTGGATATTTTACGGCAAAAATGTTACATAGTGCAGCTTTAAAGTTCTGTATAATTAAGGGCGTGGCCATTTTGAGTGACAGGTGGATTGCCGTTTGTCTACTGTCTGTTAGCCATCACGTCAGCTCCAGCCACGTCCCGCCTCTTTGCCCATTGTCAGTTATCCGGGAGTGGCCACACAGCCAAGATGGCAATGGCCGCCTTTATGCTTCATAAACTCTCTTCAGAAACCAATGGGGGACATAACGGACACTACGTCTATATTTTTTACAGTCTGGTTAGTTCACCCAAAAATGAAAATTCTGTCATTAGTTACTCACCCTCGAGTCGTTCCAAACCCGCAAGACCTTTGCTCATCTTCGGAACACAAATTAAGATATTTTTGATGAACCACCCATAGGCAGCTAGCCTGGTCTTACCAGACTCTCGTACATTTCATTTGTACATAGAGTCTGGCCACTCTCCATTGACAAGCGTTTACTTCCTTGAAGGCGGGTACTCTGTTGAAGTTTAAAACTATTGGATCTGCCCAGAGTCACTCTGGATCTGCCTAACCAATCGCTAACGTTTGGTTGTGACGTATGCCACGCGCCGCTCGCCTTTGATTCTCTCACATTAACTGTGCAGTCACAACACCTCAGTGTCAGTGATAAAACCTTGTGCATTTGGATTATTTATTCATGATGGAGAGGAGATTTTTGTGATCGGAACGCGCTGCTCTCATGGTGCATATCTTGTGCAATCATAACATGATTGTGTATGCTGTAAATAAAATGTCATATGCTTGGTATGATGAGAATAAATGCTGCCATAAATAACAGCCCAATTCAAATGTTTATGTGCTTTTCTTCTTTTATTTTTTGAGCGGTGATGAAATATTTTGCTCTTGTAAACACTTGCCAGCATTTAAAGAAATACAAGTCTAGAAATGCATCCAAATTATAGCGCACGCAACCGCATGGTGCTCTGCAGGGGTCTAAAAAGGATATAAACAGTGCATTTCGAAGTGATATATTCTTGAAAACTCAGAGATGTGGATTCGGAGAGCAATTACATTACCGCACGACCTTGGTGGTTGTCAAAAGCAGTAGGTAATTCAGCCTGGGTTTTTTTCGCGGGTGGTGGGAGACGGACTTCAGCCAACTCCTTCACCACTAACCGAGCAAGCTGAAAAATACATTTCCCGGACCACAACATTATGGCCACCAACAAAACTCAGCAGTGATTGTTCTTGCTCTGTGTAACGGAGTTCGTTTGTTCAGGGAAGAAGGAGGCGGGAACCGGCGACGGTTAAACAACTTTTAATCAAATAATAAACACAAAATGAAAGTAAAAGCGGCAGCCCCTCACGGATGCACATACATAACAAAACGTAAACAAAACAACTTCAAAACCTCTCTCGTCCTTCACCGGTGTCGCTCGTCCTTATATGCCTCCGTGCTCCCTCATTCTCAATCACGCACACCGATCTCGCTCGCTCGTCCACCTCGCCACACTCCGGCTTTAACTTCTGGACATTCGTCAGCGGTGCCACACACTCGCATCTTTCACCGCCGCCATTACTGAACTACAACTCATCACTCTCAGCCACTCCCTCTGTTCGCTGATTAGACCGGTAAAAAATTGTTCGGGAGAAAACCTAAGCATATACAGCAGTACCAGACGTAGTACTGAAGGAAAATAAAAATTGAGCGGAAGTACTTAGGAGGGCGGAGCCAGGCTAATAGGCAGCAACATCATTGCAACTTTCAAGGCCCAGAAAGGTAGTGAAGACATGGTTAATATAGTCCATGTGACTCCAATGGTTCAACCTTAATGTTATGAAGGGACGAGACTACTTTTTTGTGTGCAAAAAAACTAACAAAACGAATGACTTTATTCAACAATTTCTTCTCTTCTGTGTCATTCTCATATGCTGTTGACGTAGTAAACACAGTGCAGTGCTTCCAAGTTCTGGCTGAACGGCGGCTCACCATTGGCTAGCTCCTGCGTCAATATCACACGCATGCGACGTGGTGCTCACTTGTGCTCACACAACAGCGTCGGCCAATGGTAAGCCAGCATTCTGACCTAGAACAACAGAAGCACTGCAATACTGGCCTTCACTCATAAAAATATGACATTAAAATATTAAATTAAAAGTATTTAAAATATACTGTCTTTATGTTTTTACATTTAATTTGGAGAATAACTGAAAATATTATATTATTAAATATATTAAAAATTTATTTAAAAACATGATGGCATGATTAATCAATGTGTGATTCATTTTGTCAATTTGTTTACTCGATTGACAATCGATTATATGCTAATTTTTTCAGAATTCTTTGATAGATCGATAGTAAAAAAAAAAGTTTGAGTCAATTTTTCTACTGACATAAAAAAATTACTCATGCCATGAAAGGCAGCAAGATTTCACACCACTAACCACTACTATTAGCCATGCTTATAAATGGAAATATGGGTTCATTTCCATATGCTAGGTTATCATGATATCAACTTTTAAGCAGCTGCCAGGAAGTTTAACCAGCATTTGCTAAATATAACCACTACTGCTATACTTTGTCTCCTTGATGGTGTATTTTGTTCTGCTAAATGGGTGCCACACAATATGGCCTTTAAGCCGCTTCATGGTTTTTTGAAAAGGACATAGTAGGTCACGCTGTATGCCCTTTAGAAAAACAGACCTGGAGGCTGCTAAACAGGTAAAGTGTTAGCGTTTTTAGCACAGGGCTGGTGTGATTGATTTCTGTAATGTTGAGTGTGCTTTTTCTTCACGCCGCCTTGCTGACACACTGGCCCTGATATTGAGCAGCGCGCTAGCATTGCTGCAGGGCATTTGAGAGAGAGTGTGTGTGGGGGTATTTGCCCGTGTGTTGTCTCACAGAAGCCATTGTAGGTTAGCATGCATTTGCATAAAGGAGAGCTGTTATTGAGTATGTCCCTGTCCTACACTGGAAACGCTCTAATACCTCTGGGCCGTGAGTACAAGGGTATGAGAGGAGGGAGGAAGGAATCTTGATTAGCATTACAGTCATTAGCGGATGATTGAAAGTGTGCTATAAAGAGAGACTAATCAAGGATGCCCTGCCCCTTCCCATGCCAGTTTAACTCATTTGGTCAGTTTTAGGCTGTTTTCACATTGATTATTTGTTTCGAACCACAGTTTGTATTAATTTATCTCCCTTGATCCACTCAGATAGTGGTACTCGTTGTACATTTGTTAACACTTTATTTTACAGTGTCCTTGTTACACGTTACATGTCGAACAATATATTTCTTTTTGATGGCCGATAACTTCTAGTTCTATCTAGTAATGTGTTAGACAAAACTGTTAAACAGAGACCATAACTAATGAAGACAGAGACTGATGCCGTAGTCCAGGCAACCCGTGTTTTTCCAACCTTCTACCCGTGAAAGTGCACTGGAACGGCAGTCAAACCCATGACTTCCCACCCATGAACTCGTACTAGATCGATGCTCTCCCAGTTACGCGGTCTGACGTCACATAGCCCGCGAAGCAACAATGGCAGCCCCTAAGGATGCGGTGTTTATGAAAGTCGTACACGAATAACGTAAAATAAAATCTATAACAGCTTCTCATGCCTTATGTGCGGTTTTGCTCCTCCGTTTCCCTCAAATAAGCAAGGAGTAAGCACCTTTGGCGATAGAAATGATTGTAAATGAGCATAAGAATGTACGGTCCGCCATGGTTTGTTAACATCTAGCTACCACAATTCCTTGTGCTCAGGCAGTTTGGCGTGACTTTGCCTGGAACGCTACAAAGGCACGAGTCGTGGTTGAAGTCGTAACTTACTGGCCCAAAAACCTGCCTGGAACGCAGCATGAGAGCGCTATCGTTCTCAGCGTCGTCAAAATAAAAGTCCCGCTTCCAACACATCTGCAAAATAGAAAAACGTGTAGGCTGATGTCGATATTTAAAACATGGCAAATATAGGCTGATATATTGGCCAATATAGCAGTCAACCACTAGTTACATGTAGTTACCGTAGTAGTAACTATAAATTATGCATTATTACATGCAACTTAACCTTAAACCAAAACCTAACCCTATAGTAAGTACATGTAGTTACTCAGTCATTAAATGTATAATTACACTGTAACATGGACACCTTAAAATAAAGTGCAACCGTACATTTTGGTAAAACTGTAGTACTAGTAACAGGGTACAATTTATAAAACAAAAACTAAAAGACATTTAAACAAGATTGCTATCATTGAAATGTAGTAATTCATATAAAATATATTAACAGTAGCAAACTCTATAATATTTTTATTGATCTCTACTAATTCTATTTTATTATATTATAATACTGTGTGTGTGTGTGTAGCAGCAATGCAAGTGTTTTGCAATACAACGTAAATGCAATAAGTACATTGTACTTGTTTTCTGATGTAAATACATAGTAATTAAAGACACCTAATATAAAGTGTGATCAAACATTGTAGCATATTAAAAAAATAATGCAAATTTTTCAGTACAACGCCAATTCCCATACACTTAACTGGCCACTGTGGCTAAAATGTAAAGCAATTGGCTTTATGCACAGCTGCACTACTTCCTGAACTTCAGCCAGCTCCTTTGTTTCCTGTCTGCCATTATTGGACAAACTGATTAATCCAGGTGTGCCTGACCCCTGTAGTCACAACAACAATAATCAGCCACACCTGGATTAATCAGTTTGTCCAATAATGGCAGACAGGAAACAAAGGAGCTGGCTGAAGTTCAGGAAGTAGTGCAGCTGTGCATAAAGCCAATTGTGCAAAGGGTCAATTAACTAAATTAAATAATTGAGAAATAACTTGAGTACAACTTTATTTAAACAATTTACAGTACCCATGAGGTATTAAGTCAAACATTTTGAACAAATTTCAGCCATCTATCCCGATACATTTTTAGTATTTGCATTCCATTTTAGTTCAGGATAAGTTTTAACGTTCACGTTTTACTGTTTATCAATGCAATTAGGTATGATGCCAGCCTGTTTATTAATATTTTTATTGACCACCAAAACTTCACATGCACTAAAAAGTACTTGCGTTTCAGTGCGTCATTAACAACTGCTCACAATTTTTTTCTGTATCAATTGAGCAGACAAGTCATAACCGAGACCATCTTTTCATGGGGATTCGGGTGTGGTTTGCTTGTCCAAACCTGAGTTTGACCAAAAAACTAAGCAAACTCTGAAATCAAGTGGACTCGGGTTCACACCAAATGCAAGTTAGTTCTGTTTTTAGTAATAATCCCTATGGGTTTTTTTCACTTTGATTGGCAAGAAGACCTCTGAGTGGCCTTCTGTGGGCACCGATTTAAAATAAGCTGTGGAGAAAGTGCTGTGCTTATATGTGGTTGAGTCCACATAATACTGTTGGCTGGCTTAACACAAGGTGAGAGAAGCTAAATAAAAGTGACATCATATGATTTCTTATATTTATAACTTTAGATATGATTCTGCACCATCATCTCTTGGATCTTTATTGTGTTTGACTCAGGTGAACACGGTTGAGCACTTAACAAATGGGTTAAATGTGCCAACGGTAATGGGAATAAGGATCATATCCACGCTTCTGTGCTCCAGTTAGTAGTAATGGTCTTTTCCTAATGCGATTACTTCACCTGTGATGAAGGTCAGGCTCTGATGTTCTTGTTTTTGTTCTTAAGATGATGTTCTTGAGAAAAGGTGTGATGGTTGGGTGTGCTTTAAAAAGGTGAACTTGAAATGTATTGGATTCAACCATACATATATTTGCAAGAAAAAGTATGTGAACCACTTGCAGAATCTGGAAAATGTGAATAATTTTGACAAAATAAGGATAATACAAAATGCATGTTATTTTTTATTTAGTACTGTCCGGAATATATATTTTACATAAATTTTTTTTTTACATATAGTCCACAAGACAAAAAAATATAATAGCTGAATTAACAAAAAAATGACCCCGTTCAAAAGTTTATGTACCCTTGATTCTTAATACTGTGTGTCATTCCCTGGATGATCCACAGCTGTTTTTGTGTTTTGTGATAGTTGTTCACAAGTCTTTTGTTTGTCCTGAGCTGTTAAACTCCCCAATGTTCTTCAGAAAAAATATTCAGTTTTCCAACATTGTGTGCATATTTGATCCCTCTCCAGCAGGGACTGCATGATTTTGAGATTTTGTTTTACACTGAGGACAATTGAGGGACTCAACTATTAAAAAAAGGTTCAAACTGATGCTCCAGAAGGAGAAATGAGGCATTACGAGCCGGGGGTGAAAACATTTGAACAGGATGAAGATGCCCAAATGTTTTTTTTGTTTAAATATAATTTTTTTTCTTGTAGTACTGGCCTTCGGAAGCATACTTGCATGTTTCCCGGAAGACAAATTGGGTACAATTTACCTTGATCTTCAAATTCAATAAGTTTTCACCCCCTTGTCTTTTAATGCATTGTGTCATCCAGGGAACATCAGTGGTTCATAAACTTTTCCCCGGGGTTATTTTAATAAATTCAGCTATTTGTCTTATGGTCTATATGTAAACATTTTTTATGTAAAATATCTTATTCAGGAAAGTACTAAATAAAAAATAACATGCATTTTGTATGATCCCTCTTATTTTGTTAAAATTAATCACATTTTCACAGATTCTGCAAGGGGTTCACAAACTATCTCTTGCAACTGTATATTTACAAAATGAATAGTCCAGAATATAAGTAAATCTGATGAGCCATGTTTGAAGCTGTTGGAAATACACACATGATGCGTGACAGCACATTAAACTCGAACGTTTTGGTACTGTAGAGAAAAATTGATATCAAGAAATGTTTCTTGAGCAGCAAATCAGCATTTTATAATGATTTCTGAAGGATCATGTGACACTGCTTACAAACTCAGGTTTCCGCGCTTACAACAAGCCGACTGTTAACTGTTAAAGATTGCATTCATAACCGTTCGGTACACGCGTGCACCGTACCGAAAGCCCTGTACCGAAACGGTTCAATACGAATACGTGTACCGTTACACCCCTAATATATATATATATTTAACAAAAATGTATGAATACTAAAAATGTATTGCTCTTTGTTAGTTCATTAGTTTATTTTACCATCATAAACAAACCTCTTCCTGCATTATGGGATCATACACCAGTCGATTAGTTTGGTTAATCTCGTAAATATCGGAAGAACTACACACTAATAACCATGAAGGTCAATTCCATGCATGTGCCCCCATGGCTCTGTCTCCAATTAAATGCAATTATTATGTGCGGTAGATCACATCTCTAATATGGACAAGGAAAATATAAGCTGGTGTGAGCTGGAATGGACTGTTATGTCTAGTATAATATTACCAAGAGAGAACAAGCGTAAGCCAACCCTTGCTTAACAGTGACATACAGACCTACAGGAAATGAATCGGGCCATCAAAGGTCATTCTAATCGCTTCATACCAAACACACAGATGGAGCCCACCAGCCTCACACACTGATCTTTGACATCGTCAGCCACATGTCACAGTGAAAAATAGATTTATTCTCCCTAATCCAGATCCTTGCCCATCTTTGTGGATGAAAAACTGGCATACTGTATATCACTGCAATCAGGTTGTCTTAAAGTTTTAGTCAAATGCAGCTACATTTCAATCCACTTCAATCCTTTTGTATTTGATTCCTATCTAGTGCACATGTACTGTAATCTTTGCTAAGCTTTCATGACTCATGCAGTTTTGAATGCGCACACAGATAACATGCATACTTTACTAATATTAGTGTGAGTAATGGAAAGTAAATGTTTTATTGCTCCTCTTTAAAGCCACACTTTAAAGTCACCATGCAATCAAAATTCTATCTCTTGCAATGACATATCTTCTCTGATGATGTGTTTACTGGCGTAAGGGCGGGACTAGCTGTCACTCGCATGAGATCGACCAATAGCAAACCACAACCCTCCAATCAATTCCTGATGGAAAAAAAATCAGTTCCCCTGCCCTGCATTTTTTCTTGTTCCAAAAGCTGTTTTACTCAGATATACATGATAGGGAAGAAAAGACAATCACAACCAGTTTCATTTTGATTGTATTTTAATACTAAACCGATACCATCTTTGTAATATTCCTTCAGTGGTGTCAGTACTGATATTAAGAGGCATTGCATTGACTTTTTTATTTTTTAATGTTAAAGTTATGGTGAAACGTAAGGAGCTTCAAATGTCTTATTGTGCCATACAGTACACTGTTAAAGGAATTAATGGGTTTGGGTGTGACTTTTATACATTGGTTGTTGTTATTTGGATGTAGGCAGATCTGAATGCAAACTTGCAAGTTATTGTTTGAGGCATTCTCTTCACTTTGTTATTAGTGGGTCAGTGTGTGGGCATCAACAGCTTGAGTGACCAGAGGTCTTGCCTTGTCAACCTCTCTCTCTCTCATTCTTTTTTTCTATTCCTCCATTACAAATAAAGGCAATAATTAAATCCCTATGGTGGTTGTTGCCTTTGACATATTGAACTTGGCCAGATGGTTGGTATTGCATTAAATGCAGCAATGTCAGAATTACTTCTCAGGGGTTAATTTTTAAACATTTAGTCTTCTGGTTCGACATAACGTGTCTAAACATCTGAGACTATTAGTGTACTGTTTTGCTTTGTTGTTAATAATATTCTTTTTCAGTCAGCATGACAAATGTGCTAATTTATTAGTCGCTACATTTTTTTGTTTGTTTGTTTGTCACTTTAATATTATTATTTAAATACAAATTTGAATCCCAAATTTTCTCAAGATGGTATGTCCTCAAAAAATATGCACTCTTTTAAAAAAGTTCATTCAAATATTTGCTGTTGTTCTTGACAAACAACAAACTCTTAAGTTATCAAATATTTTCTTATTTTTTCTTAAGAAGAATTGCTTGTATGGTGGTGGTTCTTGATAAAGATTTGCTGATAAACTCAACAAATGCCGACTTCATAAGCGCACACACTAATTTGTCACTGTATTTTAAATTGAACAAAAAGTCACGTCATGCATAATTGTGACGATCAAGTCAAGTCTACAGTTAAATAAATGCTTTGTTTATAATAAGGAGCTGTGAAACTTGCAGGGTGTTTGTACATTGTAATGGTAAGAACTCTATTATGTTAAAATGATATCTCATGTCTTGATCACTTTAAATGTATTATTAAAGGTGAAAATCACCCCATGATTTACTCACCCTCAAGCCATCCTAGGTGTATATCACATTTGAAGCCCAAAAAAGTGCATCCATCCATTATCAAAGTAATCCACACTGCTCCAGGGGGTTAATAATGGCCTTCTGAAGTGAATCGATGCATTTGTGTAAGAAAAATATCCATATTTAAAACTTTATAAAGTACAATATCTAGCTTCCGCCAGACCGCCTTCAGTATTGAACTTACGAAGAAAAGTTCTCGCATTTCAAAACGCTTGCGCTACGTCCGAAATCATAATCGCGCCGGTTATGTTTTTTCCGTAAATTGAATACAGAAGGCGATCTGGCAGAAGCTAGATATTTTACTTTACAACGTAAAGAAGTCCTTAATTAACACCCTGGAGCCGTGTGGATTACTTGTATAATGGATGGATGCACTTTTTTGGGCTTCAAATTTTGGGCTGCCATTCACTGCCATTATAAAGCTTGGATTAGCCAGGATTTTTTTAATGTATATATAACTCTAATTGTATTTGTCTGAAAGAAGAATGTCATATACACCTAGGATGGCTTTTGGTTGAGTATGGGTGAGTAAATCATATGGATCATATGAAAATGAATAATTTTCATTATTGGGTGAACTATCCCTTTAAATGGTCTATATCTAGAATTCAGAAACCCTTGATATTAGCGACTGGTGGCCATTAAGTGAACTGCAGCCAGCAACTTATTTAGCGTGCTTGCATTCTTGCACATGTAACATACAAGTCAAGAGACTGAATATGATTCAATGCCCTGATATACTCGCACATCACGTGAAGTTCTTTTTCATTTTTTGCTTAGAAGTAAAAAGAAGTTGGAAATACCTTTGCAGCGATTTACTGTTAACGGACATCCTGCTGACAGTTAGATGAATATGTAAATACGTGCATGCTTTCCTCTCAATAACAAAATAAACACGCAAAAATGACAGCAGTGAGAAAACAGCAGTTAAGAAAGCATGTGATGTGGATATGTCTGCACGAGCTCTGCAATTCACTGACATCATGTCGACAGATGAGTTAATTAAATGACTCTGTTATGATAGTTTGATTATAAAGTATATTTGAGACTATATAGATCAGGCTATGTAAGACTTTAGTTTGAATTAATCCCTTTTCTTTGCATGACACATTGACATTACAGTACAGAATAGCTCTTTCGGCATTATCCTGAACATAAGCGTTCATTGCATGTGTCTCTTGGGAGTGGGAGTGTGCATAAACATCACATCCTTTTGAGTTTTTTTTCTGGCAAAAAAAGGTGAAGGTCCCTTTTTTTAAAGTTTCGTTACAATCTGTTCACACATTGGCAATTAAACGCTATTAATACATGTGAATTCTTACATATATCCCCTTAAGTTAGAAAAAAGCAGTTAAGAAAAACATTTTATTCTTTAGAATGTTTCATGAATCCCGCTCTGATGCTTCGAACATGTTCTGTTCTTTAGAACACTATTTATCTATTTTGCTTCCCTAATTTCTCAAAATCCTATCCAATATGTTCAAACAATAATCTCTCCACTGCTCCCAGTTCTCCTTGTCCCTGTTTTGCGCTTGCTCGTCTTTGCTGTCCTGTCCTATCTTACTAAAACCCTTCCATATGTACATATCAGAGCTCATTGTCTGTCAAACATTTATTGATTATTATCTTGCTACTTATCTGAGAAAATTGTTTTATTCTGTTGATAATCTGGAAAATGTAATGTTAATCATAGTTTCTGAGATAGAAAACAGCCAAATAAGCTGGCATGACAAAGTCTCATTGTACTATCCTAGCTAACACACTTCTTTAAAAGTCATCCATTTTAAGATTTGTCTAATTTATTAATCATCCCAGAACACAGCTGCTTTTTGTAAAATTGTCATCAACATCATCATCACTGCCAAAGTCATTCTCATTACTGCCGCCATCATCATCACTGTCAATGCCATAATTGCCATCAACATCGTCACCATAATGAACAAGAGAAATCAGCAACCTATTACAGTAATTGTCACTGTAATTTGTCACTATAACATACATCCCAATGTATGTACCTCCCAAAAATAAACATAATGCATTTCCAGATGGAACAAAAACATGTAGCGCAATGGCACTAGCAACACAAAGGTCATAGGTTTGATTCTCTAGGGCCACAGAAATAATAAAATATACAATGAATCCACTTTGTCACATAAACGTAATCAATTGTCTTGAATCTTTGTGATCTTGGGATAGCTCACACAAATCATTATTTACTCACCTGTATGTTGTTACAAACCTGTTTGACGTCTGCGGTACACAAAAGAAAACACTTGTTGTATTTGTCTTGTCAATGACTGAGACATTCTACGTAATATCTTTTGTGTTCCATAGAAGAAATAAACAACAACAAGGTGAGTAAATTAGTGCATCTTAGGGATCTAGGTCTGTAAACCTCAGGTTTAAATGTTCCCTCGCAGCCAGACAAAGTTTTGCTTTAGCCTGCGCATTAAGCTGAATTAAGCAGGTAAGTGTGTGTGCTGATCTCCAGCGGTGTGATCTTAAGCTCAGACACCTTGTATATCCTCTAATGGCTCCGCAGAACTGTTTGAACCTGGTGACTTTTCCACACACCAGCTGTGTGTGCTAGCAGATTTAATAGCCTATAATACACATACACACACACTTACAGCAACATTTCTATTGCAATATTTGTATTTTTCCAACACAAATCTGCAACCCAAAAAGTATATACTCAAGACTAATGTATTTGCCACAGCCAAAGAGAACAGGGACCCGGAATTAAAGAGGAACTTTTGTGCTTTTTTTTAACATTTACATGTATTCATTTAGCAGACACTTTTATCCAAATTGACTTACAAATGAGGAGTACAACAAGCAATTCATTGTGAAAGGAGTTCTGTCATACCACTATCGTCAAAGATTTGTTAATGACAATGAGGAACGTTAGCAATAAAACAATGTTAACAATAGCAATAGTGATAGTGTCACAATTCACCAGTGTGAGTGCACTTCAACCCGGACTGTCATTTCATCAAAGACTACATTACCCATAATCCTTTGCCCAGACTCATCATCACTCATTGTTTGCACCTGTGTCACATTACCTCATTACCCCATTACCCCAGCCTATATAAACCATGTTCACTCTGTCATTCACTGCGAAGTCTTGTTTGTTGTAAACTGAGCGTTTTTCCCTGGTTTTGGATTTCTGGCCTGTTCCGTGGATTACCCGTTTGCCTGTCTCTCCTGTCTTGTTTGCCTGATTGGACTGAATACCTGTTATGACCTCTTGCCTGTTTGTTGACTACGAGTGGGGATTACCCTTTAACACTAGAACCGCCAGCCAGGGGTTGCTGTACACCTAAAACCGCCAACGGGTAAAATTTAGCCATGCAGATTATTACTGTATTGATACGGCTAAAAAACGTAATATGTCACTGTATTATGCCACTGTCTTCACAAAGAGTGAAGAGAGTCATGAAATGATTATTTTTAGTCATCAACTATGTTTTTGTCCTGTTGTTTTATGCTATTTTAAGCAGACTACACTAATCACTTTTTGGTGACTATAGGCTAAACTAGCCTGCAATGACGACAAGAATTAGATGGAAATAAATACATATTTGGGTGGTGTAATATTATAATAAAATGTAATGAATCCCATATTAAGATAACCCATGTTATTTAAATGTCTAAGATACCCTAAATAGACAATGAAGAGCAATAATAATTCACAGCACTGCATAAGATGTATGACAACTTACGATAAGGATAACATACAGATTCAAGCACACAGTTTGACCTAATTAATTATTCATTTGTATAGTTATATCATTTATAATTTGAATAAGAGAACAACACCAATAAACTTGGGATAATCATGAAAATTGTTTTATTCATTCCATCATATCGGATTTTTTTTTTGCCAGGCAATGGGCAAACTTGAATAAATAGCAACACAGTTTTTTCTATACTGATGTTTGCCCTGTGGCTGAATGCCCTGTTTCAAGGGGCGTGTCTGCTGTGAGACTTCAGTAAAAACGCCCACTGTTGTGATTGGCTAACATCTTTGCATTTGAAATGAGCGGAGGGGGCGTGGTTTAACGTGGTCTACGAGGCACAGGGCTGTGCCAGAGAGACGGATGTCACTTCTCATCAGTTCTCTCAGCACGTCTCAGTTCAGTGAACTGTTATATTTACTGGCATATACTTCAGGTTATTAGTTTATTTCTAGTCGGAGGGACTGTCACTCATGTCAGAAAGTTAGTAACTTTAGTAAATTATGGATCAGCGCTGACTCGAGATGAGAACCGTTTAGAATGATTCAGTCCGATTTGGTGAACTGGTTCGACCCGTTCAATAAAAAGAACCGGTTCACTAAAAAGAACGCTCACGCTTACCCCCCTTCTGCTTAATCTCGCGCCGTGTATGGCGCCTCCGCTGTGGGCGAGATGCAGTACTGGGGGTGATGTTGAAGGCCGACCGGTCAGTGCAGCTCGAGCTTCGGCGTGCGTGAGGTTTATCTCTAAATATGTGGCTCTGCCGATGCTGAGCAGAAACTCACGACTGTATGCACATTTTAGAACAGATAGACGCAACGAGGACGTACAAAAACACTGACTCACAAGATAGAAAACACAAAAACACCATTCTGTGTCGGGAGAGAGAGAAGCCGCAGCGTGTGCACGAATAATAAAGTTCTGTGTGAACTTGAATAATTAGCTACACATCAGAAATCACTGATCACAGATCAGGAGGAACTGAAAAAAGACTTCTGTTTTCATTTGTACATCCAAACACTGAGAAAACTGCCAGCATTCACTCGTTCACAAGCCATGATCTCTCAAGGACAAACAAATATGGCGCTCGCATGGGCGTGCCAAATTCTTTGGGTGGAGGAAAGGGAGGTAACCGTTCCTGTTATGATGTCATAACAGGCAAATTCAAGATCAGCCCGTCTGAGCTGTCATTTTCTCAAAGGCAGAGAAAGACAGCCAGGACTCGGTTTACACCGATCAAAATTTCTAGCCACTTGGGGACAATATTCAGGCTAGGGGAACTCATATTAATGTTGAAAAACCTCATAAAATGAAAATTTCATGCCATGGGACCTTTAAGACTCCTAATATGAGAATACTCGACAAAACTGGCATTTTGGCAACATTCTCTGTGTTGTTGTTATTGTTTGTTCAAGAGCGAAAGAGAACTCTATGTGTGCACGAGACTGGCGCAACTAGGGATCTGATTGAGACGCAGCCACACAGACAGGACACTGACGGTACAGATCCACTTTTGCTGCACTTTTGTGTTGTGACGCTTCCCCTCATGTGTACATTGATGGGTGTTCCTCAAGTTTACCGCTATGGCCGTGCTTTTGAGCCAGCAGGGAATGAAAAACAAAGGACCAGCGAGAGACTTCCCTCAGTCTCCATGTGCTCTATTTCTATTGGATAGTCGTGTTCAACGGATTAATTTGCATAAAGATGGGCTTCAGCCAGCTTTTTTGACATGCAGCATTTGTTCAAATGCAGCGCCTCCTTCCCCGAATGCTTTGCAGGCGCGTTAAAGCCGCTTGACGTCACCCATAGGAATAAAGTGGAGTGCGGCGCGACAGAAGTGTATATAAAAGCAAGAATGTATATAAAAACGGACGCTGCGTTAATTGCATAAAATATTTAGGGGATGGAGGGGATGTAGGGGATGGAGGCGCAGCGTGGCGATCAAGCAGCTCTGAATGGCTGGAAGGTGTATTTGAAGACACAGTCTAGTCTGGAACGTATCCCTTTTGGATGGCATAGATCAGCTGACGCGCGCATGAATGACTTGGCTTGCCAGAACTGACGCTATACGCTTGATTTTTTTTCCAGCAGTGCTGACAGAAGAGATGAGTTTTCAGCTATTTCTTGAATATTGTCTGAGACTCTGCATTCCAGATAGAGTTGGAAAGATCATTCCACCACCAGGGAACAGGGAATGAAAATATTCTGGAAAGTAAATTTGTGCCTCTTAGTGAAGGTACCATGAGACTTTGCTCACTTACCGACCTCAGGCTTCTGGAGTGGATGTAGACTTGTAAGAGTGTGTGGAGGTAGGAAGGTGCCAAGCCAGTGGCTGCAAGCATCAATGTCTTGAACTTGATGCGAGCCATGACTGGTTTCCAGTGCAGAGAGATAAACAGAGGTGTGATGTGGGCTCTCTTGGGCTGGTCTTGCTGCTGCGTTGTGGATCATAGAGGTTTGATTGCGCATGATGGAAGTCCAGCCAGAAGAGAATTGCAATAGTCCAGCCTAGAAATGACAAGGGCCTGGATGAGTAGTTGTGCAGCACGCTCAGTTAAAAAGGGCATACATTTTGTTGTTGTTGCTGTTGTCTCCAAAGCACTGTTTCTGAATTTTTTCGATTATAGTCTTTAGTATTTTCTAGGAATGAACATGTCACAATATTCCTTATTTAAATGATTCCCACCCAAGACATACGCAAAATAAAGGGTGCAAGGCCTGGTTTAGTTGTGTTAGTAGTGTGTTGTCGCTGTGTTTAAGAGATGTTGTTTTTTCCACCCCAGATTTAACACTGTTATGGTAAGGGGTGTGGCATTTCCGAAAAAGGCTTGAACAGCATGTTCTCACTCCCAACTTGTCAACGCTTGGTCAGGACCCCTCTGCTCCACTTTTTAACGCACAGGGTACCCTTTAGCGTAATGTTTTGATGTGCAAGGATTTGTTTGCGCTATATGCGTCAGATCAAGTCATATTTAATTCTTTACATTCTAGACGATTTTATAAATATCTATAGGCTACTTTTATATTTTGGAGCAACTAACCCCACTCCTACCCTAAACCTACCCACTTCTAAACAATATAAACCAAGCGGCAACCTTCTGGTCTCTTATTCCAACACGGAAGTGACTTCAACACGGAATCCAACACGGAAGTGACTTAAACTGCAATTCATCGACTGGCCACTAGAGACAGGCTCCAAAAGGGAGTCAATCACATAGACCCCCCATGTTAAAATGCCTTTAAACGTTACAGCAGAAAAAAATATGTTTACAGCCTTGTATAAAAAGTGGTTTTGGCCTATACGGCTAATTTTTCCCTTCATGACCACTGTGAGGGGGGTGAATTTAAAAAAAAAAACTAATCTATTTAAGTTATATTAAGCCTTAAATTTCTGCATAATTAAGGGCGTGACCACTTGAGTGACAGGTGGATTGCCGCTGCTGTCACTACCTTCGAGCTAGCAACCAGGCAACTTAGCTCCACCCATGTCCGGCCTCTTTGCCCTTTTTCAGTTATCCAGGAGTGACGCGCCGACCTCAGGCTTCTGGAGTGGATGTAGACTTGTAAGAGTGGGTGGAGGTAGGAAGGTGCAAAGCCAGTGGCTGCAAGCATCAATGTCTTGAACTTGATGCGAGCCGTGACTGGTTTCCAGTGCAGAGAGATAAACAGAGGTGTGATGTGGGCTCTCTTGGGCTGGTCTTGCTGCTGCGTTCTGGATCGTAGAGGTTTGATTGCACATGATGGAAGTCCAGCCAGAAGAGAATTGCAATAGTCCAGCCTAGAAATGACAAGGGCCTGGATGAGTTACTGACAGATTGGGAAGAGAGGTGTGGATATTCAAATACGTGAAAAATAAGGTGTTTGTTTTACATTCGAGCGAAACCGCAAAACAAAATCAAGACTTTGACAAAAGGCACAATAGGTCCTCCAAAAACCAAATCAAGACTTTAACAAAGGGCATAATAGGTCCTCCTTCGGAAGGAGAATAAATTGATTGTTTGATTACGCAATTAAGTTGATTGGACTCAATTTTCCCCTTTTGTTTCCCTTGTTCAGACTGAAGCAGGGAAAGAAGATGAAAATTTATTTCCAAGGGTGGATTACAGTGTATGTAAATGTGACGTGAACATGATGTTAATCAAAGCATCATTGTGGGGCCCACAAACCCGCTGACTCTACCCCCTCCACATGGCCACATGCTGGCAGGCGTGACCCCTGTGGTCTACATCGCTCTTTTTCCTCTCTTTCTGCACCTCTCTCATCTTTATCGGAGCCAAATCCAATCATGTAAACCCCTCCGCCCCCTGCCCTGTTCTCTGACTAATGTCATTAATCTGAAGCCCATAGATCCTGAAAGATTTCCTTTACACTTCCCTTTTCCATTTGCTCTTCCTCTCTGTCCGTATTTATCTGCAATTTCTCCGTCTCTTGCTTTTCCTCCCGTCATAGTATATCCATGTCTGCTTTGATAAAGCTACTATTCACAGCCGCCCTCTAAATATTTTACTGTGTTGTGTTGTTAAGATCATTGATTGGCTCAGATCTTTGAAACCCACTGTATCTTGAGATTATTTTATTCCATCTTGTAGCATTCAGAAATCAAGTGCATGATCAGTCAAAAAAATCGCGCTATGAGGTCTTAAGATCAAACCTTGGAAGATTTGTGTTTATTTTTATGCTTAGATTCACAGGTGTTGATACAAGATCATCTCAGAACATTTTGAAGGTACTCAACATATGACCGCAAATAAATCACGCCTCGGTAGAGCAGCTAAAGTGTTGTCTCCTCCAGAGCCCAACTGCCTCCCGATCATCTTGCTGCAAGCCTCTTCTTAATTACCCTTCCAAGATTTGATTATTCTTCTTTTAGAATTAGATAACAGCAGCTGTTTGTAATGAACACTGTGTAGCTTGGGACTTCACTTTAAATGGAGAGCACGTAAGGAACAAAGAAGAATGTCTTCACTGTAAAAAAAAAAAAAAAAAAAAAAAAAAAAGATAGTCTTAATCAGTATTTTTGTCTTGTACACCAGTAAAAATATCTAAACATCAATTAACAAGACTTGAGAAGCAGTACTGAAGATAATATGACTTTTCAGATATAAAGATATACATTTCAGGAGATTTCTAACAGTAAGAGAGGAACTTTAGAAATATGAATCGATCAGGAAGATTAATTTGTCGTATTTTTAGTAGTATTCCCCTTTTTCTTTTCTTTTGCAAGAATTATGCACATTTTATGTTATTTTTTATTTTTGTATTTTTTTTGTATGGATGCCTTATTTGAGTAAATATGATTCTTTAATGGTCATAATTTCTAATAATTATCCATATCTCATTATGCTGAGAGAATTTATCATAATAAGGGCATAGCTTCTCATAATTATGTGTGGGAAACATTTTGACTTTGTGTCTCATAAATACAAACTTTCTCGTAATGACTAATTTTCTCATTATTTTGAGATGTTACATTATTACATAAAAGTTTGTTATGAGATATTAAGTTATTTTTACATGTAGGCTATGTTTCTCATTGTGGTTAAGTATCGGTAAGATGTTTTTTTTTTAATGTTTTTAAAAGACGTCTCTGCTCACCATTTATTATAGGCATTTATTTGATTTAAAAAAACTGTAATATTGGGAATTATCCTTACAATTTAAAATAACTGGGGTTTTTTTTATTAGAATATAGAATGCAATTTATTTCTGAATTTTCTGAATATTACTCCAGTCTTTAGAGTCACGTGATCCTTCAGAAATCATTCTAATATGCTGATTTGCTGTTCAAGAAACATTTATTATTATTATAACTGTTGAAAACAGATTATTTGATTAATAGAAAGTATTTTTTCTGAAAGAGAAAGCTTTTGTATCATTAGATACACTACCATTCAAAAGTTTGGGGTCTTTTTTAGAAATAAATTCATATTTTTATTCAGCAAAAATGCATTAAATTTATCAACAGTGACAGTAAAGACATTTATAATGTTACAAAGTTTTATATTTAAAATAAATGATGTTCTTTTGAACTGTCTATTCATCAAAGAAAATGACAAAGAAACTGTTTTCAACATTGATAATCATTATTTGATCATTGTTTTACTGAACTGAGGCAAAAACGTGCTTCTATAGTTTTGGGCAAATCATTTAAATAATAAAAATGAACATAATGTGTCATGATGTAGGACTATTTAGATTTGTTTTACAGAAAACAAGAAAAACATAGATGAATAATATGTTTTGCAGCATTTATCTGTGGGTGTGTTTGGATAGAAGAGCCAAAAAGGATCCTTTGTGCCATGCAGTATTTTTGTGTGTGGGCAGCTGAAGCCCTGACCAGGCACGTCGTCACACCCGTCCAGATTTAGGTGTTGTGTGTTCACAGTACAGAATGCCACTGTTCTTTCAGGAACAAAGCGAGGATGTGGCCAGTTCCCTACAGCTGGCGGGCACAGACCTCCTCCCGAGCTGGACTGATCTGGTGTCAGTCGTGTGTCTCATCGGCCTCTCTGGCTGACTCATGGCCGGAGAGCAAATGTAGTTCTTCTGAGGGCGTCTGTTATTGCAGAATAACAATGTGTAACTCATTGGTATGGCAGGGGATTTGTACTGAGAGCTCTGAGACGGTTTGTTTGGATCTGTTTGTGAGTGTGTTCGGTGGTTCATTCGAAGTGGCCTCACAAAATATTTAGGCGCTTAAGCCACACTTAAAAATTAATTAATAGTCCTTATTTTAGATTAGATTGATAAAACAATACATACTGTTCAAAATGAGGAGAGTTATTTGTACACTTTCTGGTTAGTAACATCATTTGTATGCACAAACCTCTTGCTTTAATATGTTGTATCTTATGTTATGAAGTTTTATACTGTATATATGACACTATCATTTGTGAAGAAATCTGATAAGCAATTATACAATATTTAAACAGTATCACTTTGACGCTCTTAAAAACCTCTTAACTGTCACCGTCCCGCTAGCGGGATACCTGGCACTCTTTTTTTAATCACCTTTTTTTTGTATCATATATTTTAGTAATTATCATAAATTAGGTATCATTCGAAAGCTTACGAACACATTCATCCTGTGAAAACCGTTTTGAAATTGGACGTTGCGTTACCATGGAAATGGTACTTTAAATTATTTTAGCAGGCTCCTCCCCTAGTGGGCGGTGTCATGTTTCATATTACAACATTTATTTTAACTACTTTATAATCAAAATCTTTTCTAATCTTGACAAAACACATCTCGTCGGAAAGGAGTCTCAAGGTTCCATATTTGGTGACCGTTTTGTGATGGAAGTGATATTTGGACAGAAAATTACAGGAAAATGCATCAAAAAAACAATCAATTGAATTTCAATGACACCCGGTGGCTATTTTTGGTACAGTGCCTAAACAAAATCTCATGGGAACTTCAATTTTTGTGATATCAACTTCAAATTTGGAACACAACTTGGTTAGACATATGGCTTTGATTTTATAGTAATTTTAGATTAAAACATTTTTGTAAAATATATATTTTATATAAAATAAAAAATATTTAGTACAGTATTTTTTATTTACAGTACATTTAAACTTCCATAACTTTTTCATACTTTCATATTTTGAATTGCTTTCACTTTAGAAATAATCTGCTTTAAAGAGTGTCTGCTTTAAAACAAGACCGAACTTAGGTCTATATTCCAAAGCATTCTTGAATTACAGCCCTTTAAGTTTGGATAGTGCATTTTCATGTGTATTCTCAAAAAGGGGGGTGACAGTTAAGAGGTTAAATGTGGCATGACCGATTGCTGTATCTCTCAGTTGAAACTACAGCATGGAGCATGAGCGAACCAATCATCTCTTCCTCTCTGCTAGTAGTTAAAGCACGAAAATAACATTAATTAACATCAGACGGTATACTGAACGGTACAGTACAGCTGAAATATACAATCTTGCATGTAAACGCCCAATCAGTGTTTTTTTAACTGCGGAAAGAAGTCAATAAAGCAGCTCATTAGTTATTCCTTTTTCCTTATTACTTACCTTTTTCATTCAGTGGATAAAACAGAAAATGTATTTCAAACCCAAAATAATGGAGAGTGTCACACATACTGTGTACCTGACTTTATACTGTATGTTATGCAAGCTTGTTTCTGCTATGGAACAAAAACAAAATTACAATTTATATTACAATTCAATTCTGCAATTGAGAATTTATATCTCACAATGCAGACTTTATAACTCACAATTCCAATTCTGAGAGAAAAGTCAGAATTGAGTGTTAAGGGGCCATATTTTTACAATCTGTGCACATGGTCTGAAGCATGGCATGGTGCAGGTGCACTAAAGGCGTGTCCGAATCCACTTTTGCTAGTTTAACGACGGAAAAAATGTTTGCCACGCCAGACACATGGGCTGAATCCGAAATCGCCCCTAAACCCTCAATCACTATTCCCTACGTTAGTCCACTAATACAGTTCACTTGAAGTAGTGAATGAAAATGAGTGAGCGAATTCGGACAGCCGTTGAGTGTACAAATGGGTACACTCGTTATAGCGGTGCAATGTGGGATAGAATGAGTGCACTCGATAACGTCCACTATGGTTTCCGACACCACTACAAATGGCTGTTACCCTTAAATAGGGCATTATTTGAGGGGACAGCCATGTGTAGTGGTGTTGGAAACCATAGTGGACGTTATCGAGTGCACTCATAGGGGGCGATTTCAGATTCAGCCATAGTCCAAAAGGGTTATACAGTACGTAGTTTCTTAATGAGTCATGGGTGTGTTTTGGGGTGTAACGTGCAATAAACCAAATGAGTCTCATCTCCCATTCCCTTTAAAATCCACCATTGCGGAATATAGACACCCTCAACCTGACAAGTCAGTTTAAATACGTGTGTATTGCCACAATTGGTTAAATATGTAGCCAATTTCATTCGTCATTACTGCAAATAGGTCATTCTGATATATGCAATGACTATCCATGTAGGCATTTTTAGCTTTATGTACACAATAATAATGTTTTACATTGTAATTTTTATTTTTAATAGTTAATTTAAGTAAATGTAATAGTTTTAATACCCGCATAGGCGCATATTACTAATGCACCCTTTAAATAACACAAAAAATACTGCACTATTGACTTTAGACCCAGTTTTTGTTGGTCAATGGCGCAGTGGTTTTCAGTTGCCTCAAAATAGCAACATACCAACAATGCGCCTGAACACACCTCGTTTTAAGACCAGCACGCTCATGGGCGAACAGATTGGGGCGAGTGCATTTGCTATTTAAACAATGTGGGCGGTAGACATGAAAATGATAACTGCATCATCAGTATGAAACTAGCAACAAACACTTGTATTGTGTCGAAAACACTTTCAATTGCGAGGGGGAAAAAATCTGAATTTCTGTTTTCTCAGAATTGTGAGATATAATTTTGCAATTGCAAATTATAAAGTACAAATTGTGAGATGTAAACTGAAAATTCAGAGAAAAAAATTCTGAATTGTAGTGATGGGAAGTTCGGATCATTTTACTGACTCGGATCTTTGAATCTCGTTCAGCAAAATGAACGAATCTTTTTTCAAGTCATTTCGTTCATTTCAGCAGAATCCAATTAAAACGTTACATGCTACATTTTTCAACACATTTAGTACTTTTGGAATAAAAAATAAACTATAAGCTAATGCAGCCATGGCCAAACTTATAAATAAATTATTAATGAATTGCTTAAATTGCTTCAGTCTATGTATGCAGTCTGTTAGTTCAGTTCACTTCACCTCCCGATCCAAATCGTGCTTTCCTTTGACACTTCACATTTAAACACGTCTGTTCCCTGGAATGTTTAGTTCACCTCTCGGGTTTGAGCCGTTAGTTCAGTCATCATGTCCGATCTGGGCCGTGACAGCCTCATGTAATACATGCGTCCGGAAACAGAATTGATTAGTTCACCAGTCTCGAGTCTTCAGGTTTGAGTCATTCCTTCATCAAGTACCAGACCCATATCAATATGCAGTCACCGGAAACAGAAAAGATTAGTTAATCTCTCGAGTCTTCTCGTTCAAGTCGTTCGTTCTTTTTTCATGTGACCGCTTTCCTGTTCAGTGTCTCGCAACATATACAATATTACAGTCGTATTATTGACTGCATGTTGTAATTATTATAAAATCATCAGAAGATATGTGCAATAAACATTTGTTATGCCTATCCGTTCTGAACAACCCAATGTGTCCAGGCTTCATAGGAAAATCAATTAAACTAGCTAAAAAAACTGAACTGTGAATTAACCATAGACTGTAAAGGAATTAACTAATTTCTGTATCCAACACGGCTGTCACGTCACGTGACAAAGAACGAGACTCGAGAGATGAACTGTTTCTGCATTTAGCCTATGGGTACTTGAACGAACGATTTGAACAAGAAGACTCGAGAGATGAACTAATCTTTTCTGTTTCCGGTGACTGCATAACCTTGCCTATGGGCTGGGACTTGATGAACGAATGACTCGAGACTGGTGAACTAATCAATTCTGTTTCCTGTACAGAACATATGGGATGTTGCGCATGCACAGTCAACACAAAATGAACGAATCGCTCTCTGAGACAACCCGTTGTTCTCGAGTCATATTAAAGATTCGTTCAAAATGAGCGAATCGTTCATGAACGACACACCACTACTGAATTGTGAGAAACTTGCAATTGCAAGAAAAAAATTATTATTATTATTCTGTGGTCGAAATAAGCTTCCATAGTGTGCTGATAGTATTTCATACTTAACAATGACTTTCTTTCAGTATTATTGTCTATGTGTGTCTTTGACTTCCTAAAGGGATAGTTCATCCAAAATGAAAAATGTGGAACATAGAAGAAAATATTTTGAGAAAAGATAATTGAGAAAACCAAGAGATATCCTCTTATGTGTTCTGCAGAAGAAAGTCATACAGGTTTGGAACGACACCAGAGTTGAGTACATGATGTCAGATTGTTTGGGTGAACTATCCCTGGATTTTTGTTTGACAGAAGCCTGTAGAACTTTATTTTACCCCACTCTATTCTTCATTTAAAGTCTTTTTTGAAAGGTAGCCATTCACTGACAGCTCAAGCAGGTGGTTATAGCACCTCTCTGTGTGAGGTTACATGGACACAATCCTTCTTGTCACACTTGCACTTGCATACACACACATGCTCAGTGGTGAATGATAAATTTGTGGAGGTCTGTGTGTTAGATGGCATTCAGCAGGGGGTAGGAATCCCATCTCTGTGTGAAGTGGGCATATTTTCCAGAGACTGAGTACAGTGCTCGGATCCACTCATGCAAACCTTCGAAATTCAGCTATTGTATTTTTTTCGACCTCCTTGCTATGATTTATGATAGTAGATGTTCTTGAAATTGTGAAGCTCATACCCATTTTCTAGTGATGATTCAGCTTTTTTTCAAGCTGAACCGTTATTTTTGACCCTTAGAATAGAGTGAAAAGTTGTTTTTGGTGAGTGTGTGTGTGTACATGTGGATGTAGTTCACTGGGTTATAAAGAAACAACAGCACAGTTCAAAGTCTGGCTTAAAGGGATACTTCGCTCAAAAAATGCAGCTGAAAAGACCATATTCTCAAGAGTGCGGCATGAGCTTTCACAGGCTCTGTGCAATGTTGCACAACATCCTAAGTGAAGTATTTAATAATAGCAAAGCACCATACTGCTTAGTGAGCTTTTATATACATGATTCATTTTAAATGACTAATATCACTTCTCCTACTGTTTTGCACTGTTTTGTCTTTTCTCACTCATTTTCAATGGAGGAAACTAGCTTATATTAATGATTTAGATTGATCAATAGTTTACCTTTTTTCCTTTTGAACCTTTTTCCCCTCCACAGTGTCTTGACCAGTGTTAATATCGTTGACGAATAATTTTCGTCATAATTTTCGTCAACGACCTTTTTTCACTGACGAAAACGAGACGATAATAAAAACTAGTGTTGATTAACAAAAACTATAACGGAAATCAACTGTCATTTTCGTCAACAAATAAAAACGAGACGAAAATGTTAGGGAGGGACGATTAGGGAAGAGATCCAGTCAGAACTGATGTCCTGTGTAACAGATGCGCACATTTGATTTGGACGTGCTGATCTAACCGCTGGAAAACACGGCGCTGTTGCATGTTCTACAGGCTCACTCACGCATCCCCAATACAGCGCTCCAGAGCGGCTCACAATCAATCAATAACACATTTATGCCAGGCAATTGTTTATGAACTAATGCTGATGAATAATGACAATATTTACTTCACGATGTTTATATAGTAATGTGTTTTAGACAGTTGTAACAATGCATATTTTATCTCCTCATCTGAACTTAAATGAGCAGCTGCAACTGCAATAGTACGGCGAGAAGAGTCCCGGTGTATTTCCAGCTGGTTTATAATTAAAAGTCACGCATTATATATTCGTTTTTGCTTGCACAATAAACTGTATTTTTATTTTCATTCCCATTTAATTCATAGTCGGGAGGAAAGACCAGTATTTGACACATATTAAATAAAGTATCAGGGTTATAATGGTTAACTAAAACTAAATCAAAATATGCTTTCAAAATTAACACTGGTCTTGACTGAGCTCAGTGCAGCGTGGACTGAGAACGATTTACTCATTTTAACAGGAAAGTTCTTTAACAAGACAAATACAGATACACAAACATATAATTACTTGCATTATTAATTGAATGAATATTTCTTTTCATTGGATTTTCTCATATTTGAGCTTTCTGGAGTATGGACATCGGAACCATTATATGTGACATTATATGGGACAAGACCCACCCACTTTTTACGACCAATGATATTGGACCCACCTCACTTTTATCGTCTCTAATTCAGCGTATGTCTGTTCACCTACCCCTAACCGATAAACACTTATTATTAAACATGTTAGACGCTTTATTTTAGACGATAAAAAGATGACACACAGCACACTGTCACAGGGAAGTAAACACAAAGTACATTAAAGTAAGCAACAACATGTTTATTTATAGTGTGATCTGCCACGGAAGCCATCGAATTTATGCGCATGTAATATAAAAAAACTGATGAGGATGCGGAAAAAAAGAGATTTTAAACTCTTATGATACGAGCCCTTATGTTTTGCTTGTATATAGAGCTGTCATGTCACTGTATACTGTAAGTTCTGACACATCACTGTCTTTCCACTGACTACTTTTCATCTACACCCAACTGTCTTGATACCTTTGGGTATGTAAAATCTTTGAAATGACTCCCATGAACGCAGAATTGTGAGGCCAATTCTGAGGTCGTATTGCAAAACAATTGGGGCATTGTGGCCCAATTTGGAATTGAAAAGATCAGATTCCATGTGGTTTGTGCTGTTCACACTGTCATGACAAAAACAGATCTGAGTCACGTATGAGCAAAAAGAATTGGGCCGAATAAAATCAGAGCATTTTTTTCCTATGTGATCTGACCATTATTTATTTGAATTTTTTTAATGGTGCAACGCAATGTTTATCTTTTAAGATTGAACAACAGGAGTATGCTCTGTATTTTCTACTGCACAAGAGGTGTGATCAACGGGCATAGTTCAAATGACTGTTCGAAATTTGATAGTCCTTCAACCAATCAGATCACAAGAGATGTGATCAACGGGCATAGTTCAAATGACTCTGTACACAATTGGAGTGTCCTTCAACCAATCAGACCAATGATCCATTGCTTCTCTATCCATCATTGTGTTAAAAACCCACCAATAGCTCGCCAGCTTGATAAGCCGGTTTGTGATTTGTCCCTGCAAATTTGTAACAGAAGCAGGATAGAAATATGTACAGGTTTCCAGCCTGAGCTACAGGGCGAAATCAAATCACCGGCAGATCGGGCTGGGTTTACCTAGTGTAACGTAATGTAGTAAGGTACTATAAAACAATTATATTTATAATATATTATATATTTAAGTTCCTAATGTAAGTGTATTATTATTAATAATAATAATAATACATATTTTCTTGAATGGAACCAGTTAGTAGTGCACATGTTTTACATGACATGTTTTATAGTTATATACTCTCTCTGTATGTAAAAATGGTCTAATTTGTGTACTTTTATAGGGAACTCAAATAGGGAATTGTACAAAATTGATACAATGAGACTTCCATTAAGTCTCCTGAGATATAAAAGAGCAACCTCGGAGCAATAACATTTTTTTCCTCTGGGTCACTTTGTGACACAATATATCCTCGAAGAATATGAGTTTGAGATTATTGCCTTTCAAACGTCTTCGCTCTTTACTTTAGACTTACATTAGCATGTGTCTGTTAGCACCCGTTGTAAAAGATTGTATCCCTCTACAACAATAAAAATTATAAATAACCAACTATCATTCAACCAGGAAAAGGAAAACAGGCAAATCCAGAAGACTGTGTAAAGGGATTTGTGGCCAACAGAAGCTGCAGCAAGCTCTGGAAAAGCATTAGTGTTTCTGCTGTGATCAAAAAAGAGATTTGACATGAATAAGAAAAAGGGATAACATATTTTATGACTCCTATGATTGTCTTGGGTGTAGCTGATATCTTGATATTGAATGTGTAGGTGAGCGTGTGAGCTGTTCATGATATTATTAGTTATCTGCACAACTTCAATATTTCTCTGTGGGTTGTAGATAAAACCGCCTGTCCTCATTCGACAGTGAGTCTGATAAAAGACTGCAGAGAATGATGTCTTTTTTCTTCTCTGACAGCAAATATCATGCAATTTAATGGAATAACATTTTGGCTTTGTAATCTTGCAGATCTAAACAATAGTCGCATGACCTTTTCTCAGGTTTTTCCTTGTTCTTCATCATGTGGGTGTTTGGAGCGTATGAATGCAGAGCATCTGCCCAGCATGCTCCCATTTTCCAAAGTCCCTGTATCCAGCCAAGCTGGTATGGAACAACATTTCATGCTGTTTTACATTTCCCTGGTAAATGCCAGCTTTAGCTGGCCCACCTGGCACCACAGGAAGGACCAAATTGGGAATGGGGAGAGGAATGCGAAAGAGAAATTATTTTAAATACGAGCAGTTGCTCTCCCTCCATCATGCTTTTATTTATCGTATCCTCCTCCAACTTCTCATCCTCAAACAGCTGACTACTGTGCAAATCATATCTGTGAGAAACACATCTCTTAACCTTCAGCAATCACTTACTTCCACTGAACTAATGAAGGCCTTTGAGAATCTTTGTTTGAGAAAAACCTAAATTAATTGTATAATGGATTTCTTGCTCAAATGGGAGAATGTTTGTAGGAAATGTAATTGCCATTAAAAAGCTTCCTTTGATTTATTATTCGTCCAAAACTGATTTATTCAGGAACGAAACGTCTTTATCAGTAACTAAATCATTCACTCAACTAATTCTTTCACAAATACAAATGAATTCACTTGATTCATTGCATTCATTAAATTGACTCGTTCAGTTCATCCAACACTGATTCATTCAGTAACACCGCTAGTGTGTTGCTCAGAGACGTATATTCATTGGTTTAGTTTGGCTATCTTTGTATTTTCATTTTCCTTCAGTGCTCCGTCTGGGATTGCGGTATATTCTCTGATTTTCTCCAGTCCAGTCAGCGAACAGAGGGAGTGGCTGAGAACGATGACGTTGATGTCGTGCGCTAGTTTGAGACGACATACGTCACGACCATGGGCTTTGGAACCATTGTATGTGGGTGGGACAAGACCCACCCACTTTTTACGTTCAATGATATTGGACCCACTCACGTTTATTGTCTCTAACATTCAGCACATGTGTGTTTACCTACCCCTAATCGATAAACACTTATTATTAAAAACGTTAGACGCTTTATTTCCACTTTTCTAATATTTTCTTTATTTTTTATTGAAAATAAATGCCTTTCCGATTTGATATGTGATGGAAAAAACCGCGGGTCGATTTGTGTCAAAACTAGATGCCGTGCTTCTTACCCCTACACTACTGACGCTCTTAAAGAAATGGCGATTTGCGTTATTTTGTTTTTCCGAACTATACGTTTAGCAAGCAAAGCGGTATATTTGTACTTAATGGATATCAGCATGGCTATAATTATCTGCGGCAGCTGATATTCGAAACAACAACTCTTGCTCGTATGAAATTGTTTCATTAAATCGCGTTAAGAATTTTCAGAGATGTAGTTGCATTGAACTGAAAAAGCTCTTTACATCTACTCCAGTAAAAAAATTCTGAGGACCCACCCAGATTTCTTTTGCTTGCGACGCCCATGGTCACGACCAAACGTTAGCGATTGGTTATGGCAGATCCAGAGTGCCTCTGGGCAGATCCAATAGTTTTAAACTTCAACAGAGTACCCCCCTTCAAGGAAGATGACGCTTGTCAATGGAGAGTGGCCAGACTCTATGTACAAATTAAATGTACGAGAGTCTGGTAGGACCAGGCAAATCTTTGTTGGCGGAGAAAAAACTAATTTAAGTAGAAAAAAGTAAAAGTCAATATCTGTGTATTTACTTTATTGAATTGTTGTGAAAAAAGCAATGTCGCACTCGTAATCGCACTGCTTGTCTGGATATCAGCATGGCTATAATTATCTGCGGCAGCTGATATTCGAAACAACTCTTGCTCGTATGAAATTGTTTCATTAAATCGCGTTAAGAATTTTCAGAAATGTAGTTGCATTGAACTGAAAAAGCTCTTTACATCTGTTAACGGCAGTTCTTGTGCCATATTTGAGTATGTGTGCGTATATTTGGACCGTGTTTGTGTGTTAGCAGATAATAAACATCAGTGAGTGGCAGGTGGATGACCGGACAGAGAAATTGATGAGCTCTTTTACTGATGTCCTGTGGCTGTAAATCTAGCAGCTGGAGCTCCGGCCTACAAACAAAGGACTCTTATCTACCATAAACCTCTTTTCCTCACCCTATTTTATCTTTTCTGCTTTTTGCCATCTTCTTTTCCTTTCCTCATTCCCACATCACTGCCTTTTCCATCTCTTTTCATTTAATAGAACATCCGTGGTAACCTTTATGGATGAAAATGAGTTTGCCATCTTCCGTCGTTTCTTAAATTTTGCGGGCATGACTCTATCATGCTTCTGTGATGTGCCAACAGTCCTGCATGGGGATCTGCTGTGCGGTCCCCTGGTGTCCCCTGGCCTGTAGATGACCACATCACCCTGTGACATGCTCATAAATTATTCTGAGCACCTGCAGCTGCAGGCATTGTGAATGAAGAAGCTCTTGCCTGCACTCTCTGGGAAGCTCCATTATGCCTCCTCTATAAACACTTTGTATTTGAGATAGAAGCTCTGGTTAAGGGTATACCCCAGGTTCAATACAACATTCTTAATCTACAGCGTTTGTGGCATGATGTTGATTACTACAAAAAAAGCAACAACAAAAAAACGAGTTTACACGTACCCTTTTTCCATCAGAATGGTTCACGTTCTGAAGCCAGAGCCTTTTCTTGGTCAGGCAAACCGAAGCCTGTCGTGAATGGCCACTTATTTCCACAGACTTGAGGTTTACTTTACCATAACCAGTCTAAAATCAAAGAGTGCATGTTCCCAGTGTTAATCCCAGGACTCTCATCTGTCCTTTTTGGAGATATTTAGAAGCTAAAACCATTGATACACTCACTCTCTCACATGCTGGGTTTCTCTCATGCACACAGTTTTATATATTTAGATATAAAGAGCATTTCTCCGCCCCCAAAGTTTTTAGGGCTGGAGTTGAACCGATATTTCCAGCCCAGAATTTTCTGCAGTGGAAATGCATGGAACGGATTGAGATCGAACACAGGTTGGGAATCCGCACCGGAACCGTGTCGGTGGAAAAGGGGTAACTTAGGCAATTATAATGGAAGTGAAGGGTGCCAATTTATGGAGGATTTAAAAGAAAAATTATGACGGAATATGAATAGGAAGATTTATTAAAACTATTATTTGAGCTGTATAGATTAAAATCATTATATTTTACGTCGGGATATAACTTTACAAAGAAAAGGTTTTTGTGAAAGTGACACAAAAATCATGTTAACATGCCTATTGTTTACGCCTTCTATCTACACTATTGAAACACTGACTATTTAACGTTGATTGGCTCCATTCACTTCCATTGTAAGTGCCTCACTGTACCCCCGATTTATGTTTTCATTTTTTGGTTTATGCTCAGATTGATACAGTAAAACCAACACCATCATTACTGTTCATTTCACTGTCTATCAAGTGCTGAGGAAGCTTCCAGAGCTGAAATTCAGATATGGTAATGGTCGTTTTGTTTCTGAAACCAATCAGAGCAGAGTATGCCTTTGGAAAGGAGAGCTGAATCCTTTATCGAACCTTTTGAGACTGTGAGAAAAGAGGTTATGCTGCAATGTGTATATTATGAGAAAATTATTGTTTTTGTGACATATAAACATATTGTATCACTCTACAACAATAAAAATTTTATAAATAACCAACTATCATTCAACCAGGAAAAGGAAAACAGGCAAATCCAGAAGTATGCATATAAACCTATTGCAGGAGACCTCAATAGTCAGGAACTTTTAAAATAGCATAACAGGGGAACTTCAAGAAAAAGAGAGAGGTGGAAATACTAATACATTTTTATTAGTAATCAACATTATGATTCAAATGCTGTCGATTGAGTTTAACTTTAACCCGGCATTTTCTTTAAGATTGTAGTTTGAGTGTTAAATGCAGACGTTCACTTGTTTGGAATTTTAATCTTCCTTCTTGCTTTCAAAATCAAATTGCTCCTGATTTCCCTGGAAAATTGGAGTTTACAGTGGCTAACCATGTGAAAAACTGCATGTGGAATAAGTCAGAAATGACTCCCCGCTAGTTTTTTTATTAAATCAGAAGCTTGTGTATGGAACTACTGGTGTGAAAAAGACCACATGTGAGTGCATGCAGCGTGTGAATATCTTTTTCTGCCGTTTGAGGTCATTCTGTTTGTGGTGGCTCCGTCTGTTGTATCCAAAGCAGTTTCTTGTGGTCTGTATCGATCTGTATTGATCTGGTTCTTGTGGTTGCAGCTGTAGGCTAATTCAACCCACTGCTTCTCCCGTTGACATTTACATCACACCGTATCGTCTTTATCAAGTGGAGTGATAAAGCAGGGCTTCAAATGGCCTTCATTTCCCTGAAATAAATCACCCTCTGGCCCAGGCACTTTATAAGACAGGTACCAGAACATACAATGAAACCCTGTAGTCAGAGAGAGGGTGCTTTTAAAAAAAATATTTTTAGTGAGAAGATCTCAGCTTTGCAATCAAATGAAATGACCTTAGGGGGTGGTTACAGAAGATCATGGAAATTAAAAATATAAAAATAGAGACGCAATATATCACTTCATCACATACATATACATTGTTTCCCTTCATATCCGTGACCTCATCCGAGTTTTAGCTCATCTGTCAGCTCACTTTGATTTACTGCTTCAGATTGTGTGCTTATGTTTCTATTTCTCTGTAGAGACTGAAAAATTCAGAAGATGTAAGGAGATCCGGGGTATATATTACCGGACCAATGATTCACAGTTCACCCAAAAAAGAAAATGCTGCCATTATTTACTCACCCTCACGTCATTCAAGACTTGTATGACTTTCTTTCTTCTGTGGAGCAGAAAAAAAGATGTTTTGAAAAATGTTAGTATATGTCAGTTTTATGTCCATGTTGTTTTGGACCCCATTGACTTTCATTATATGCACCAAAACGTGTGAAGCATTCTGTTCCACAGAAGAAAGACATGTTAGAAACGACTTGAAAGTGAGTAAATGACAAACTATAAACTATCATTTTAATAGTCAGTTACTATTCTACGTATCTTCCCACTGTCCAACAAAATACTAGGACTATTAGTGGCAGATTGTGTTGGAAGTTGTAAAAAAAGTCACATTTTCATATAAGCACTTGAATGGGTGGGGGACAAAAAGATTACTCCCACAAGACACTGTGTAACTTAGTTTAAAAAAATGGCAATGTGCTATTAAAAATATAATTTAAATTATTTTTGGACAGAAAAAATATGTGCTTACTTAAATGTGGGTACTTATTACCACTCTAAGGTTCTAATATGCACCTTTTTAATGGGTAGATAAGCGATAAAGCTGTCCCTTTAAGGATGCTGCCTCTGTTACAAGCTGAAGTAATTACAGTATAAAGGCAAAAGTTTTCTTTTATCAATATTTGTATCCAAATTGTAATATTTAATGAAAAAAAAAAAACATCATAATATATAATTTGCACATGACCTAATTAATATTCATGAGCAAAACCAACTTGTCTGTGAAGCATCACTTTTAAAACGTGAATGTTAACGACCTCTTTCTTTCTTCTCCCTGTGACCTTCTCCACAAACATATCTCTGGCACGCTGTGAAATCCATCAGTAAAATCAGCTTGTCTTCACTACTGCACCTCCCTAGAGTGTTTTGAATTATGTTCCCTGGGAGTACAGGAATATTGATTGAGGCAATGGGTATTTGACTTCTCCTGCTCATGTCCTGTTTTTAGCTCTATTTAATGTCTTAAGTGCATGTAGGCTGCAGAGATTAATTATGACCTGCAAAGGAAGTGTAAGAGGATGCGATCAGGATATTGAACATGAGAGCAATTCAAGACATCTGTTCAAGACTACTCTATTGCTTTGCTAAATTATAAAGTTGCCTCTTTCATCTCCGTCTCTCTTTTAGGGCCATGGGGTAGGTGCATGGGCAGCGAGTGTGGTCCGGGAGGAAGTCAAAGCCGAGCAGTATGGTGTGCCCACTCTGAGGGCTGGACCACTTTACACACCAACTGCCAGCAGTCAGAGCGACCCAGCAACCAACAGAGCTGCTTCCGGGTGTGTGATTGGCACAAAGAGCTGTATGACTGGCAGCTAGGGGCCTGGAACCAGTGTGTGCCGGTGTCTATGCGCAGTGCAGGCGTGCCAAGGCCAGCGGTATGCACTCGGGGCGAAGAGGGCATCCAGACGCGGGAAGTGGGCTGCGTGCACAAATCGGATGGCGTGCCTGCGGAAGATGCCATCTGCGAGTACTTTGAGCCCAAGCCACGATTAGAGCAGGCCTGCCTTATCCCCTGCCCACGCGACTGTGTGGTGTCCGAATTCTCCCCATGGACGTCCTGCTCCAAGAGTTGTGGAATGGGCTTGCAGAACCGTTTGCGTTTGGTTCTAGCCCCGCCTCTTTTTGGCGGTTCGGCTTGCCCCAACCTCACAGAGTTCCGCACCTGCCAGCCAAGTGAATGTGAGGGCGAGGAAAGCCTGCACAGCCTGAGGGTGGGACCTTGGGGCCCCTGTACCATCTCACCTATACGACAGGCACGGGAAACCCAAGAAGCCCGAGAGCCGAAACGAGAACGGAAAGCAAAACGGGACCGGCAAGCCAGGCAGGAGCGCCAGGGCAAGCGACGCAAGAACAAAGAGAAAAAGGAGGTGAAGGAAAAAAACAAAAGAGAACGTGTGAGGGACAGGGTGAGGGAGAAGGGGAAGATGAGGGACCCTGAGACCCGAGAGCTCATCAAAAAGAAGAGGACGAGGAATCGTCAGAACCGCCAGGGGTTGAAGTTCTGGGACCTGCAGGTTGGCTATCAGACCCGGGAGGTGACGTGTGTGCACCGGAGCGGAAGCACGGCGGAGCTCAGGTCAGCCTCTTCTTCTTCACCTCTTGTGTTCATGCACAGTTTGGTTATGAAATTGTTATTCTTTTAGAGACTTCATTCTGTGCGGAGAATTCGTTTATGTTTGCTAATTAATTTTTTTCAGCATAGCAGAAGCTATTGCAATCAACTTTTTTTTTTTCAAATCTCTTTCAATTAAATGGCAGTTAGATAAGGCAGGAACTAAGGCTGGGTAACAATACAGCTTTTCAATTCAATTCCAGTTCACAAGCTCTTAATGCATTTTGATTTTATTCAATTTCAATTAATTTGGGTAAATTTTAGTTAGTGTCAATTTTGAAAATCTCTCCACTAATCCTGTAAAAACATATACACTGCTGTTCAGAAGTTTGAGGTCATTAATATTTGTTATTACTTTTTAAAAAGAAGTCTCTTATATTCCCATAGGCTACATTTATTTGATCAAAAAAACAGTTAACAGTAAAGTTGTGAAATGTTATTACAGTTTTTTCTATAGATGCACCGATTGATCGGCCAGGGATCGGAATTGGCAGATTTTCTGCATTGGCAGATTTTCTGCAGTTTTACGTGTCTCCGATTATGAGCCGGTCCGTCTACATGCGGCTGTGAGCATGAGCGCGGCTGCAACGTTGACATCAGAGCCACACTCGCGCTCACAGCCACATGCAAACACTAGAAGACACTAATTATGGCATGTGTAAAACTTGTAAGGTTAAAATAAACTGTGGGGGAACCACCAGGAAAGCGCACAACACGACAAACCTAATTAGACACTTAAAACTCCATCACCCCGTGGAACATGCCCAGTTTGAAGAAGGTAATGTTAGTAAAGGTAAAACGGCTAAAGCTGGCCAGAGCTCAGAGCCAGCCACAGGTCTGCAGCCTCTCCTATCTTTCCTTGGTATAAGCAGCGAAAAGACCAAAACAATTACAAAGAAATTATGGACTTCATGGCGCTGGATCATCAGCCGAACGCATAAACCGTCACTTCATGAGAATTTACCATTACATTTGAGAGAACTGTCATATGATGAACACAGATACTCAAGGGCAACGGCAACCCTTCAAAAGTTTATCATTATCATCATAAATAATAAACTTAATACATTTAATAAAAAAAAATGTAAATATATATAGTCATCGCGTCACTTCAGCTCTGCCCACGTCCCGCCTTTTTGCCCATTTTCTATTATCCGGGAGTGACCGAAATTGCAACCGAGTGCCATAACATTTTATGGTATTGATACCGACTACTGGAATTTGGGTACTGTGACATCCCTAGCTGGCAACATTTATTACCCAAATTACTGAACTATTATTTGGAGGAGTATTTGACACTTCAGGTTTGTTCATTCATAGGATCTGTACTTTAGTAAAAAAGAGAAAAAGGTCAATTTATAATGTTTTGTTTCATAAAGCAACTGATTTTCAGTTATTTGTTATTTCTACTTCTTTCCAGGCAAAGAACACTTATTTTTTGAGAGTTGTTTAAGTGAGAGAATATCCTGTTGTAATGTTTTTAATTCATTTTAAATTTAAAAAATGTTGCTTTGAAGAAAAAGTGGATTTTTGTTTGTGCTGTCAATTATAGTTCTTAGAAAGAAAATCGGAATTGGCAAAAATCGGTATCGACCGATCTCATTAACAAAAAATCGGAAATCGGAATCGGCCTAGAAAATTGCAATCGGTTCATCTCTAGTTTTTTCACTTTAAATTACAGATTTACTTATAGCTTGCGCCAGCGCAAACGCAAAAGAGGTTTGGCGTTAAAAAACTACTGTCAGGATTCACTAAAGACATGCAGTGAAAAATCAGCGCTGAAATGTTTATGTTAGGAGAGTATTTACATGAATCACGCAAAGTGATTTACTAAGGTTTGCGCTAATCAATTTTTTTGCACCATTATTTATCGCTGCTCTTGGTAGATTGCATTGGTCATTATGGAAATGATCCAGTTACGTCTGTGTTCTTTAATTTGCCTGTCGTCAGTAGATCACGGATAGAACATTCCACTCCCATCGGTGCTTTAAAAAATAAAAAGTGCTCTCACTAGATCTGGACGATAAAACGATAACGATATGTACCGCGATAGACACGTAGTCGATATCAATAAAAAATGCGTTCAATAAAACGTTTTTTTCTTCGTCGAAAGAAACCATAGGTTGTGAAGCAAGTTTGGTTACATGAACAAAGGCACTCACTCTCTGGTAACCAAGCAACGTAGGGAGTGACAGGCTAACAGCCAATCAGGTAACTGTATCATTTTAGTTGTGCCATATCCCTAACAGAAATATATCAACACAGGTTGTGAACTGTGTTTTTTTTTTGGGGGGGGGGGGGAACATAAGTACAGATTCACTGACCTTATCAACTTAGTGATGATATGTCAACACTGCCTCTTTCCCACCACCAGTGTTTCTGCTCTTCTCTCTTCATCGTGTGAAAGCTGGTCAGTCTTCTGTCCCTGTGTGTGTGTGTGTGTGAGAAAGTATAAAAGAGCACAGAGGCGACACTAATGTCTTTTTTTAGATCACAGGGATATGGCAAGCCCGCATTCACCAACACATACTCCATGACCAGTGTTGGGGGTAATGCATTACAAGTAACGTGAGTTATGTAATCAGATTACTTTTTCAAGTAACTAATAAAGTAACACATTACTTACACAAGTTTCTTTGTTTTCCCATGTATTGACCAACAGCTCTCTTGTCCCCATGTTGAGAAAAAATTAAGTTCAGAGGTGTTGTGTGATGGTTTGTTGTTCTAGACTAAATGTAAGCATCCATTTACTAATCTCACTTGCACAAAAAAAGATTCATTATTCCTCAAAATGAACAAAATCAGTGAAATGCAAAATCAGAATACTACGCAAACCTCCAATACTTAAATGTTAAATAAAACAAATATTTTTATGCATTTAATCACACTTTATTGACCATTGTTCTTGCTGCTGACCTTCGATGATTCAGTTAAACCATAAGCAAAAATGTGACCCTGGACCACAAAACCAGTCATAAGTCACACGGGTATATTTGTGGCAATAGCCAACAATACATTGTATGGGTCAAAATTGCCAAAAATCATTAGGATATTAAATAAAGATCATGTTCCGTGAAGATATTTTGTAAATTTCCAACCGTAAATGTATACAAAAATGTATTATTAGTAGTAATATGCATTGCTGAGGACTTCATTAGAACAACTTTAACATTTTTAGACACATCACATACACATCCGATGAGCGTGTGAGCACAGTGGCCAGTCAGAGTTTATGATTCCGCTCAACAGCACTCAAAGCGTCACATTTTTAAAATTTCAGTACCGACTTGGTATCGCGGTCGATACTTTTGACAACAATCTGAATTGTAACGCTCATTTAAAGGGGAGATGAATTGAGAAATCAACTTTCCTTTGAGCCTTTGATATATAAAAGTTAATCGTGATATAAAAATTTCCTGTAAGTTTCAGAGCTGAAAACGTCCTTGTTAGTCAAAGAAAAGCTTTTATTGACACCAGGCCCAGAAAACGGATAGGATGCAGAAGCACCGCCTCAAGCCCGCCCACCGACTCGTGGAGCTAAACGGGTCGCTACCGAGCAATAAACATGACGTTTCCAGCTCACGTGCTTAAGACATTGCGCTTTTGTTCGCTTGATTTCACTGCAGAATCGATAGTAAACATGATTCAGGTCCAGACTGGATTTGCAGACATATTGAGATTAAAACACAATGCTGTGCCTTCTATATTGGATCCGACAGGAACGGTGCCACACACTTATGTGAGTAAAACATGTTTTTTTATATGTGTTAGTATTGCATTGTTACAGATCGTTTGATATCTATTGATTACATATCTTAACACGCGGTCACAGGCTGGAGAAGGTGTTATTGGTTTATTCGTGATCAGACTCGGACTTGTAACGCCAGTGCTCGCAAAGGCCAACGTCCCGGGGCTATGTGTTTTTCAGACGGGCTACCAAAACGTATCATCGGCCTGCCGACGGGCTATCTTAAATAGTGAAAAAAACATTCCTTTCTTGCGTGTGTGTGTGTGTGTACGGGTCGTGGTTATTCACCGATTGGACGGGCCAAGTAATACAAAAATAACATTCCAATCAATCGCGGGTGAATGAGAGGTGAATCATTGTGTTTGTTTGATAAAGGCATTTCGGCAGTCCTGTGAGCGTTTCCCCAGACTCTTTCAAAACAATTACCACATGTACTGAGGGAACTGAAGCTCATTAAATATGCAAATCTTATCCACTCCTAGCCGTGGGCGTTTACTTCAAAGTCTTCAGTGCGGCATGTCCATCAAAACCGAGCGTTTTTCAGAGAGCCTCAAAACCATGGCAGAAAATAGCCTATTAATTATTCATTATGATGTTTTTGAATGTAAAAACCATGCGAACGTCATAAGTTGACCCCAGACAACAGTATACAAAAATAAAAAAGCCAGTTCATGACACCTTTAATCTGTGAAAGTGAAATATGAAGGCCAAGTTAGTGTACTTTAGGAGTAGTGCACACACACACACTGCAAACCTGGACACTTATACATACACCCCAGAGCAGTGACCATTATCTGTGGCACCCAGGGAGCGATTGGGGGTTAGGTGCATTGCGGTATTGCGAATCAAACCCTGAACCTTTGGGTTACCAGTCTGACTCTTTAACCATTAGGCCACGACTGCCCCCATGGTCCCTATGTTATTATTTCTTTCTCTGTTGGGGTTTGTGGAGGATGATAACTGGAATTTTAAACAGTTTTTGCAGTTGAGTTTTCCCTCGAGGAAGTTTCAGAGAGTCAGTCAGTAATAGGCTAACTAGAGAGCGAAAACTCATTTATGGAGCATCACTCTCATGTCAATATGATGACCCAAGCTCATTGCCTTCCCATCATTCCATCACCCTAGTACTAACTGCCTGCTCGGATTGTAATTGCATCATTCTAAACCAATTGGTCATTGTGTCGCCCATCATGTTCCTACCAATTTTAAGAAATACAAGTTTTATGCAACCTATTACCTGGCCTTTTTGCGGCAAGTGGATTCCATTATGTTTGCTCAGCCTGTCTTTGAGAATGTGTTTTATTGAAGTTTCGTTTGATTCAGAAAGCTCACAGATCTCCAATGCATGTCCTCATTCTGTCTCACATGGTGAAACTTTTAACCCGCTTTAGTTGAAGAGGTCTTGTCAAGTGAAATGGAAATATCATTACAAGCACTACAAGAAACTTTAGACTTCGAGAGTGAATACAGCAAAGCAACATGTCCTTCAACTCCCTCTTTGATTGTGTTTTCGTGATCAGGCTTTCTGAAGCGAAACAATTCTCTGCCATGCCCGTCGTAGGTTCTCCTTCTAGAGTCAGAATGGGGACGTGTCATATCTGCCTGTATTTGTTGGTATATGGGATTAGCGCAGGAAGATGGGAGAGAGATGCACACTATCCCAGGCAGATCAGTACATTAGAGCTACTCATTGACTTCACAGATGGCTGAAATCCCCAAAGAGGCTTAGCTGATTCTGATGACCGCATTAATGCAGCGTCCTACCATGGATCAAATGTATGGAATGGCAAGGTCAGGAACCACAAAAGCAAAATCAGACCTCATCAAGTCAACCAAAATTATTAGTTACTTGATTAGGCTCTTTATTTGTGCTCTGAGAAAATGTAGCATAAAGGCCTGTACACACCGGGACGAATATTGCACGCGCTTATCGCCAGTGTTTTTCGTGACGTTTTTCGGCACGTCTTGAGTGTTCACACCCAAGCGATTTCCACTGGCGTTGCGCCGAGTGAACGTGCACATTCAGTAGATGCGCTCCTGGTACACAAGGTGGTGCTGCGGCACTTTACGCTTCTGACACTCGCTTGTCACACAGAAGAAGAGGAGAGACAGTATTTACGTGCTTGCCAAAACCACAGATATATTATGTCTATGGCAAAACCATTCACACACTTTTTGCTCACTGGCAAGCAGCATTAGCAGCCTATCTTCTTCTTTGTCTACTTACTACTTCTTCGTCGTATCAGTGTGTGCTCGGCAAGAACGATTTTGTGCTTGAGCGCCACCAAGTCGTGTTTTACTGTCACTTCAGCAGCTCCAGGCACGTGAACAAAAGCGCGGATCTCATTGGTCGGACAGTTTTTTACGCGCCGCGTCAAAATAAAAAAAACGAACCCGAGGCGTTTTTTTTTTTAATGACGCTTTTACGCCTGGCGTTTTACGCGTCGGTGTGCACACTCACATTGGCGCCCATTGTTTAGTCACGAGGCGTTAAACGTCGGCGATAAACGCGCGCGAAAATCGTCCCGGTGTGAACAGGCCTTAAGGCTTTTTTTTTTTTTCATGGGCACAGTGGTCACTTCCATCACATCTCAAATTATGTATTGGCTTTAATGCCAGTTTGGGGTGGAAATGATGGTGGTGTAAATTTAATTTTACAAGTGTCGTTTGTTCCCTGAATGCAATTCAAATTGTTTTTTGTCATAATTTGAAAACAAACTTGATTGGAAATAACATAATGCAACTTTTGATTAAAAAACTAATTAGAGGCAACATTTTTGGTGGTGGAAGGCACAATTGGACAGTCATAATATGTGTAAAAGTTATAATTTTCATACATTAATGTTTATTTCACTTTGTTTCTTTGTAATTGGTATTTTATTTTATTTGTTCAATTATTTTAATATCTGATGGATTTTCATATTTTACGTTTGAAAGTGTGTCTGGAACAGTGTAAAATAATATAATAAAGACATTTTAAAAAGAAAGAAAAATGTAAAGAACACTTTACAATAAGATTACAAAAATACAACCATTCAGTTTTAGTTAATGTTAGCTAAATCATATTAACAGATACAACTTTTGATTTTAATAATCTGTTAGTAAATGTTAAAATAATTTGCAATCGTTTTATTCTCAATTATGATACAGAAATAAACATATAGATAACATTACAGCTGTTGTTTTCTGTATTATTATTTTTTTAGTCCATTTTAACTAAATCATTAATAAATGATTTATAATTATTTTTCATTGTTTGTAACCTAATGTAGTTAACAAATGGAACCTGTAAAGGTGTTTAAAAAAAAAATGAAGACATGGTAAAAAGTTTCCAAAACTATTTTAATATGACCTTCATATATAACAAAAAGAAAGTGCCAAGTTAAAATATGTTTGTTTTAATACACATCCACACTTGGGCACAAAAGTGCCCGATGTTGAAGAAACACTCTGCGGTGTAGTTTAGTTTAATAGCCTCTGTCTAGTTTTAATTCAACAACCTTTGACACCAACAACGTGATCTGTGAACCAACCAAGCTTCTGATTTCTTCATCTGACCGATTAAGACAAATTAGATCTTGCTTACATGTCTTGTAGAGCTCTAGTGAGGGCCACAGTCTCAATCATAACAACCCCCAAAGCCAAGCCGTAGCATACGTTTGATGCCTCTTAATTAAAATTCATTGAAGTCATATTTTGATACATATCTAAATTGAATCACAATCTGTAGTGACTGCATGCAGTGAAACAGAAATGAAAGGACAGGGATGAGGAAAACTCCTGGTGAGTTGCTGGGTCAGAGTGTAAGCAGCATTAAGATTATTATCTTTATGACATTTTGCATATATCTATAATGATTTAATTTTACAGTAATCGGATGGGATTGATTGAATGCAGCTTGGTCTGGCTTGAGACTAATTTTTATTTCTGTTTTAAAAGATAACAGCATAATTGCCATCTTCCTTATCCTTCGCCTTATGCGAACGCAACAACAGCGCATTAAAAGTAAAAAAATAGCAACGCCTCCCATCAAATAATCACAAAGAGCTTTGTGCTTTGTTACTTCTGATAAGAAACAAAGTCTCAGTTTTAAAATGATGTCCATTTTATCACAAAAATTCAAGCAATAAACAGCGCTCTTAAAGGTGCAGTTTGTAATATTTATGAGGATCTATTGACAGACTTGCAATATAATATACATAACTATGTTTTCAGTGATGTATAAAGACCTTACATAATGAACCGTTGTTTTTATTGCCTTATGCTGCGTTCACAACGAACGCGAATAGAGCGTCTGGCGCGAGTGATTTCCATGTTAAGTCACTGGAAAGGCGTGTTGACGCGCGTCTGGAGGTCCTGCGGCACGATAGACGCGATTCCGCCTCATTTGCGCGTCCAGTTCGTGCGAATTGAGCGTCTTGCGCGATACGCACGTTAGACGCGAGTGGTGCTAGAGCAGCCTTTCCTCGGCCAGTCCTTCTGACGTTTGCCGCTGGCTCGGATGTCCTGTAGTGGTTCGTCTTGTGTGGATTTCAAGGGCGATCTTTGGTGTCATTAATCTATAATTTATTGTCTTCCAAATCGTTTTGACTGAGGGCAAAGAGAAGTTTCATAACTTTATTTTTTAAGGATATTTAAAGGTCCCGTTCTTCGTGATCCCATTGTTCAAACTTTAGTTAGTGTGTAATGTTGCTGTTAGAGCATAAATAATACCTGTAAAATTATAAAGCTCAAAGTTCAATGCCAAGCGAGATATTTTATTTAACAGAAGTTCCCTTTCAAAGCCTACAGCGAACGGCCGGCTTGGACTACATCCTGGTACTTCCTTCATTAATGACGTCAGTAGAACAGTAGAACAGACTAACCTCCGCCCACAAGAATACGCGAAAAAGGGGGCGTGGTCTTTTTGCTCTCCCACGTGGAGAAGAGGAAGTGTTGCGTTTGAGTGTGTTTGTCGTCGAGACGCTGTTATTTTCACCCCGGAGTCAAATCACCTTTGTTTGGCTTTCACAGGGATGCTGTACTTAGAGATCATTGAGCGCATACATCTCCCGTTAAGAGGCGTGACCTTTCCGTGCAACGTGCGCTAAGCTGCTGTCGAATCACAATACAGAAACCGTGCAATGTGCGCTAAGCTGCGGTCAAATCACAACACGGGAACCGCTGGCACAATCTTTACTCGTTACATATTTCTGAAGGAGGGACTTCATAGAACAAGGAACTCATCAGCCCGTTTTTAGGACAGTGAAAACAGCGGTATACAGATAAGTAAATTGTGTGAAAAATACTGTGTTTTTTTACACGCAAAACATGAACACATGTTATATTGCACACTGTAAACACAATCAAAGCTTCAAAAAAACACGAAGAACGGGACCTTTAAATATAAATGCAGTGAAGATAATTTAGCTAGGAGTTGCCTGGACCACATTTGTGTGGCTATTAATGTTTAATATATATTTTTAATGAAAATGAAAAGAGGCAGAGTGGTGTTTTATGACATATTTCTCCTGGAGCACCTTGAACGCTTGTCTATTTTGCTTCAAACGCTCAATTTATATGCACCTCCATGTGGACTCGCGAATGGATTCAAAATGGTCCAACTAGACGCGATTTTGACGCTCTATTCGCGTTTGGTGTGAACGCAGCATTAGAATGAGACATTTCTATCTACATACACTACGAGTCCTATTACAGTTAAGTCACCATTTTGCAGCGTCATGTTTCTATAGTAGCCCCAAATGAACACACTGCTCTAGAGAGAGCTAGCTACTCTGCTATCTCAGGCGAAAACATCTTTGTCCTGTGTCGGCCACCGTAGCTTCTCTATGTGCTTTGAAAGGGATGGGTCAGCGGTGGGAGATTACAATTTGCAACCTCACTGCTAAAATGTACACAGTGCACCTTTTAAACCTGTCATTATTTACTCACCCACAAGTTGTTCCAACCCAATTTCTTTCTTCTGCTGAACACAATGTCTGTAACCAAACAGTTTTGGGGCACCACTGACTATATAGTATTTTTTCTACTATGGAAGTCAATGGCTACTGTCAACTGTCTGGTTACCAGTTGCAGGTTTGGAACAACTTGAGGGTGAGTAAATGATTACAGGATTTTCATTTTTGGGTGAACTGTCCCTTTAAGCGTGACGTGACATCACTGTAGCGATTCAAGCGGCAATCTTTTTTCCATTTTAATACAAGTTATACACATGCAAAAAGAACATAAAACAGGTATGTTAAAAGATGCAGCACACATACCGAAATGTATCTTGTCACATGTAATCACACAATCAGTGTTTCACCCGCGGAAAGACGTCAACAAAACAACTTTTAACGTGCATTTAACGTTAACTTACCTCAGGAAAGACATCCAATGCTCAGTTTGTTATTTAGCTATAAAACACTAGAGAGGAGCTTATTTACTGTTTATTATGTATGTTTCAATAAATATATCATGAAGACAAGTGTTTATGAAAAGTACCTTATAAATAAAGTTTCATTTGTTAACATGAATTAATGTAACGTTATTAACTAGCCATGCAGTTCATTATTAGTTTATGTTAACTAATGTTGCTAACTAAGTTAACTAAATAAACCTTATTGTAAAGTGTTTTTGTTTGAAACCGCATTTCAGTTTTTGTTTGAGTGTAATTATATCTAAAAAAAATAAAAGCAGTTTGGGCTCTGTTGTTCATTTTATTCTCTATTATTATATGTAGCAATGTACCAAAATACTTTTTTCTTTCCTTAAGAAAACCAAATATCATTATCGGCAGATGTCATTATAATAATCAGAAAAATGTAGTATTGGTGCATCTCTATAAATAATAGTATCACTTTCCTCTGGTGTTTAGGATTAACTTGATGTTTTTTACAGTCTTCTTTCAGATGTCATGAATGTGCAGCTTAGTTTTATTAAATGTTGGATTCTTGGATCAATGACAGACTTTATTCTGTGTCTCTACAGCCAGTGTAACCAGCAGACTCTTCCTGTGACATATCAAGCCTGTGTCATCCCTAAGGACTGTGAAGTGGCCGAGTGGTCGGACTGGTCTGTCTGCTCAAAAGAGTGCTATGATCTGAATGGGCGTAAGGGACAGCGGACACGCATGCGCCAGGTGCAGCAGTTCCCCGTGGGTGGAGGGGCCGAGTGCACTGAGCTGGAGGAGAGCGAGCCGTGTTCACCTCAAGGAGAAGGAATCCCGCCTTGTGTAGTGTAAGTGCTGCATCCATTCTGCGTCAGTGCTTGGATCATGACATTTCTAATATCTGAAATTAAACATTTACTCTCAATGACTCCACGGTTAGAAGAAAAGGTTCTATATAGAACCTTATAGGGTTCTGTCCGGCACTTCAAACATTTTAGGGGTTCCCATCATTTAGGGTGTAATTTTATGTATTTAATTTTACTTCATTCTTTTTTTTTATTTTTATAATTTTTTGTGAATTAAACAGCTCGTAAAACATTATTTTTCACTAGAAAAAAAATGAAATAACCCATTAAACATGAAAGAACCAATGATATTCACTCTCATTTGTTATGCAGCACGTTTGAGCTTCCGCAAGAACCAATGAGGTTCATTCTCGTGTTACGCAGCACGTTTGAGCTTCCGCAAGAACCAATGAGGTTCATTCTCGTGTGTCAAGCAGGTTCGGTTGAGCTTCTGTTTATGTTCGCTGATGTATATGTGAATAAAATCCTAAATTAAATTTGTTCATCATACAAAGCAATCGTGTCTCCTCAGAAAATATGGACTAAACTGCTCAATTAATTCGTTTTATGATCTCTTTTGAAGCGTCAATGGAGGGACAGAAAGCTGTCAGATTTCAGAAAAAAAGATCTTAATTTGTGTTCAGAAGATGAACGAAAGTCTTACAGGTTTGAAACGACATGAGGGTGAGATATGAATGACAGAATGTTCATTTTAATGTGAACTATGCCTTTAACAAAAAACTTTTTGTAGTTCGGCCTACATTGTTCTGTAATTTTCTATAACCTTTCTTTGTTGCAAAATCTAAGTTGTTTTGGATTAATACATCTAAAACAACTTGACCTGGCCTGATCTTAACAGAATCTACCTGTGTGGACATCATCTGTTGACGGCTTTTGTATAGCATGAATCTGTTAAAACACAGATGGAGGAGTGAAGGGGCAGTAAGGGTGGGGGTGAGGGTCCTGCTGGGGAAGATGGAGAGATGGTAGCAGGTTGGTGGTTTGGCACAGCGCCACCCTGGAGGAGGTGAGCTGATGAATAGTGAACGTCTGAGAGGACAGACCACACGCTGTCTAATCTGATCTCCCCCACAGATGGGCTGGTCCATTCCCCATCACTCATCACCTCGCTGCACTGGATCTCTCCAGAGCGGAACTGTATTTGATGGAGGTGAATGGCGCTCCTGTAGCACTGACCCAGTGTGTGCCCGCCCTGCCTCTCACCAAACCCCACATGTGCTTTCACTGCTGTCACTGAGAATCCTTTACAGCAGGGGTTTATGAGCAGACATCCCCCCAGAGTGAGATTCAGGTGGCCAAGAATGGCTTGTAACTATTAAAAATTAATATTCTCCCACTGTTATGCCTCTCGTAAATCTCTTAAAGGGATAGTTCTTTCTGTATCATTTACCTACTCTCATGTTGTTCGTATGATTCAGTCTCGGGGAAGCTATAACAAAATTAAAAACTAATATGTAATTTTTATTTGCTAAATATATACAGCTCTGGAAAAACAACTTAGACGACCACTGCAGAATTATACGTTTTTCAGGATTTACTATTTAAATGTATGGGTTTGAGTAAAAAAAAATTGTATACCAAGGACCACCTCAGAAAATATTTGGCTCTCCAAGTACCACCATAATGACCAACATTAAAATACAGTAGCGCGGTAGGCCTAACTATTCAGCTACATCTCTGCAGAGTCAAAAAACGAGGCAGTTTATTCATATCCTAATAAGGATATGAATTGTTGTCAACCACTTTAACATTGTAAATACATAGTTTGTACATTAACACTGCACTGTGCTTACATACAGGTAAATAAAATAATTCAATAATGATTAAAGTAAAATGTGTTGGACCTAAAAGTTAAATTAAAACTGTACTGTACTTAAATGTAAAAAAAAAAATTATTGTGTTTTAACATTACTTTATTTAGTGATTCCTCTGCGTACCACTAGAGGCAGCCTGAGTACCTGAGTAGTGGTACTCGTACCACATTTTGAGAACCACTGATTTAGAGCATTTACACTCACCGGCCACTTTATCAGGTATGCCTGTTCACCTGTTCACCACACAAATATCTAATCCGCCAATCTGCTGTATTTCAAACTGAGCATCAGAATGCGAAAAAAGTGATTTAAGTGACTGTGAACGTGGCATTGTTGTTAGTGCCAGATGGGCTAGTCTGAGTATTTCAGAAACTGCTGATCTACTGGGATTTTCACACGCAATCATCTCTAGGGTTTACAGAGAATGGTCTGAAAAAGAAAAAATATCCAGTGAGCGGCAGTTCTGTGGGTGAGAATGCCTTACTGATGCTAGAGTTTAGATTCTCTGCCCGAGCCCGAACCGACCCGTGGGCTGGGTTGGGACGATATTTCCAGCCACTATCCTCGGGCTGGACTGGGCCGGGCCGGGCCGGGCCCTTCATCAAGCATTTGTTTTTTTTAATCATTACTTTATTAGCCTAATTGGGTGGGCAGAAAGCTATGCCATAATCAGACAATATATATTTTTAGCAAAGTAAGAACTAATACTACAACTAAGAAACAAATGTTTACAAAGTTCCAAAAGTCAGGATTAGTCTAAAAACTCACAGCACATGTAGTGATGAAGCTGCTTTGCTTAACTAGCCTATTTCTTTTAGTTTCGAATTGTTTCGTTTAAAATTGTTTCGATCGCTCCGGCGCCTTCATGTCATGATTATTGTCTGCTATAGCCTATTTGCTTCTTATTTATTCAATCCAGGCGATTGGCAGATGAAACCTCGATTAAAATTAAGATACAATTTATACAAAACAAAATTCACTTTAAAGAAAGGCTTTCAAAAAAAAAAAAAAAACTAATGAAGAGGTCAAAATCTGACCCACTCGCATCTTTGCACTTTTCATAATCAGATTACATTTAAAAGTAACATTATAATATTTAAACATAAACATGAAACAAAATACATTGTTTAATGGCTACAACAAGTATAGTAGGCTACAGTACAGATAAATGTCATGTCTGAGCGGGATTTGAGTGAACGTCAGCCGTGAGCGGTTCATGAGTGGAGCGCGCTGGCATAGAGAGGATTTTTGAGCTGAGCGTCACACCGGTCCGCAGCTTAGAACAGCAAACTGAAGCTACAGGCTCCCCAAAATTGGACAATAGAAGATTGAAAAATGTTGCCTGGTCTGATGAGTCTTGATTTCTGCTGTATCATTCAGATGGTAGGGTCAGAATATGACATAAACAACATGAAAGCATGGATCCATCTTGCCTTGTATCAGTGGTTCAGGCTTGTGCTGGTGGTGTAATGGTGTGAGGGATATTTTCTTGGTACACTTTGAGCCCTTAGTAACAATGGAGCATTGTTTAAACGCCACAGCCTTCCTGAGTATTGTTCCGGACCATGTCCGTTACTTTATGACCACAGTGTACCATCTCCTGATGGCTATTTTCAGCAGGATAACACGCCATGTCATAAAGCTCAAATCATCTCAAACTGGTTTCTTGAACATGACAATTAATTCACGAAACTCAAATGACCTCCACAGCCATCAGATCTCAATCCAGTAGAGCACCTTTGAGATGTGCTGGAATATGTGATTCGCATCATGGATGTGTAGCCGACAAATCTGCAGCAACTGCGTGATGCTATCATATCAGTAGGGACCAAAATCCTAGAAAAATGTTTCCAACACCTTGTTGAATCTATGCCACAAAAAAATAAGGCAGTCTTGAAGGCTGTACTAGCAAAGTGTGCCCAATAAAATGGCCGGTGAAAATTACAACTGGTCAAAATAACACAAAAGTGAGTTGTTTTTAGACCTCAAATAATGCAAAGAAAACAAGTTTATATTCATTTTTAACCAACACAATACAAATGTTTTAACTCAGGAGGAGTGCAGAAATCAATATTTAGAGGAATAACCATGATTTTCAATATATTCCAATAAATATATTTATTTATTTACTGCTTTTCGCTGCTGGTGCATTATCATTTGGTATGCAATGCATTTCTCATTCAAGGATACCTCAAAAAGAAACCTCTCTCATTTTGCCCATTACATGTAGCTCAAGTACGGTGCATAAATGGTAAGTGAGGCCCTCAAAACAAAATATTGAATGCGGTCTTCTCAGAAGCACACTCAAATACACACTGACTCACAGCTCATGAATATGGAGCTCTGCATTTGTGAGGTCAAATGGACTTCATTGTGAATCTGGGAAAAAAAAAAAAAAGGTTGAAAGCTATTACCACAGAAAGTCAGCAGGAATTCTCTATTGGTTTTAAAATCTGACTTGTATAAAAAACGGAAAGAAATGTTTCATATTCTTTCATTTACACTACAGAAGCGAAGCAAGGGACCATTTACTTCTTAGTCTAAAGTGCATGCTCATGGTCAAGAAATGTTTTTAGAAAAATGCTCGCTTTTCTTATTACTTGCTCTTATTTGAACTCTTCTGAAAGCTGGAAGCAGGACTTGTTATACTGAAGGTCACTGGACATTTAAACACACTGGCACACAAATGCGCACACGCATGCACGCACAACCAGCACCAGCATGCCATAGACCAGCATTCAAAACACAAATGCTTTTCTACATTCAATATAGAAGTTTATTCTTATAATGTATTGTCTACTTTGCTCACTGATAATCTAAGTGAAGCTAATATCCACATGCGCTCATGAATGATGATATTTAAAAATGTATGTCTCATCAGGACAGGAAAAATCTAATGATCAGCATGCAATTGATAGTTAGTACTGAGTGTGTCATTCTGTTTTTTTTAATGGTTGTTCTCTAATGTCTCAACATTTCCATCCATAGCTCAGCTTTTGATGCTGTTTCGCTGGTGTTCTTTTGCTAACATGATAAATCAAAAAGCCGCACCCAAGCCATCAAACTCAATGAAGCTCAATAAATCCATGACCTTAGTGCACATCCTGACTGACATGGCTTCTGAGTGGTCTATTTAAAATCATCTGTATTTATAACTCCAAAGGACAGACCAAAGTACAGTTTATTTTTGTGTGGAAAAAAAAGAATAAACACAAGCTTCACTCTGTTTCCCAATCTCTAGCCGTCAGAGGATAAATTAAGAGAACATTAAATACTTATCAGCACACGTCTGTTCAGTAAATTTCTTTCCTCTCTCTCCGCAGGTATAATTGGAGAACCACTGAGTGGACTGACTGCAGGGTGGACGTGCTCCTCAGCCAACAGGACCGTCGTCGGAGCAACCAGACAGGGCTCTGTGGAGGCGGGGTTCAAACCAGAGAGGTCTACTGCGTTCAAGCCCCCACCGAAACCTCGTCTAACCTGGGCTCCCTCAAGAACAAAGACGGTAACAAAACTAGCAAATTCAGTGTCTTAACCCTCTGCCTGTGGTTAATGCACTATATGTCCCAAACCCATTCTGATCCATCTCCCCAATCAATACATCTTACATTGACCTCCATGCCAGTAAAAAGAAAAAAAAAATGATATTATGATGGATCTTATCTTAAAATATTATGCCATCATCTAATGACAAATAATTTGGTCACACTTTAGATTAGGGTCCTATTCTCACTATTAAAACTATTAACTGCAACGATAGCCTCAATAAACTCCTAATTGCTTCGTATTAATAGTTAGTAAGGTAGTTGTTAAAGGGTACATAGCACACAGTTTCTCCCAATCTCATGATAATCTTATTGAGTAGTATTGCATCCTTCATATCTCTTTAGAGTCTTTAGTTTTATCAGATTTATAAAAGACAGATACAGCTGTACCGATTCTTTCTAAAAAAACAGTCAAGCTTGTGCAGGCGTGCAGTGGGCGGAGACACGAGCACACACACACACACACACACACACACACACACACACACACACACACACCCGGGGTAACTTTTGATTCACTATACATTCGTGTTTAACAAACAGAGAAACAAACACACTTGCAGAACTCCGTTGCTGCTCTGGAAAAACAAACTGCATCCACTGTTCCCTTAACGCTGGGTTATTTGGGAAGCTGAACAAGGTTATCTTTCCTTCGCAACCAAAAACACACTTCTTTAGTGACATTGTTGATTTTGTGGTCTAAAAACAAAATGACAGCGCTGCTGACGGCTTCTGTAACCGAATGAAGCTTGTTGATGGGCGTGCTCTTGCTCTCGCTCTGGTTGATGTGCCAATGGGAGAAGTGCCAATACAAGCAATTCCGCCCTTTATGATGTCATACAGGGCCATACTCGGAAAAAAAAAAAAAGTGTATTTGGCACAGAAATGCATCATACGGTATAGTTTGTTTTAATATTGGCCATGTTTAGCATGAGAATCCAACTCTTTAACAGTGTAAATAAGCCAGAATGCATGAAATAGCATTAGACCCCCCCTTTAAATTTAGGTATTGGTGAGGATTAATGGATGTAGAATATGGTCTATAAGAATAAAGCATTAATATGTGTTTTTACGTATTAATAAACAGCCAATATCCTAGTAATATGTATGTGCTAATAAGCAACTAGTTAATAGTGAGATTAAAGTGTTACCAATAATTAGTTTGAAGTGTTTTAGAGTACAGCAGGTAGTAAGACATCGTCTGTATGGATTGTATGGCTCCAGATGGCATCTATTTAAGGAATCATTTTTAAAACCAAAAGTATGAAGGTAGACACACCTCCTAGACTTCATAGTTTCAGCTACAAATTGGTTCACCCTCAGACCTGTCTCCAAAAAATATACTGTAATTACTATATCCACAGGTACCTTGTTAGCATTTATTGATTTAAGATGCCTAACATGAATGAAGTTATGTTTGGTAAAATCCCCTCCCTGTTTTTGGCTCATTTCAGCACAGCCCATGCAAAGACTTAGTAAGCGAGCTGTTAGACAAAGATCAGTTGATGTTTGCACTGTGGTACTATTCAAGCCAACATATAATTGGATTGCTTTTTAAAGGCTGAAATTAGATCACCAGGGGGAAATTAAGGAATAAAGAAGGCAGAGCCATACAAATTAATGAGGCAGCTACTGTGGAATTTAAATGCTAATGCCGTCACAGACATACACACAGGTGCAGATACACCCAAACACAGATTCTCTCTAGAGTAATATGACAGAAACAGAGAGGTGCCAGCACCTCATGCCATGCGCCAATGCTGGTGCCGGGCCTGCGCTCACTCTCGAACTGACACAGAAACTCCCCTGCCATCTGCTCTGAGAGCTGAACCGCCGACCTCTCAGGGAACTTATTCAAATGTCCACAGCTGTCCTCAAGCAGACATTGGCTGGCATGGCGTGGTCACTCTACAGACAGAAAGACAAAGCACACAGACTGCCTTTTGAAATTAGAATTTGAAATTAAATAAGGGCTAAAACTCCCAATGGTTTATTTAACAGTTAAGCTGTGTTAAGTCCAAGCTATCTACTAATGTGATCTATTAAGGATTGTGCATTTCAGGTGAGCAAACTAGCCATCTTATAGCCTGTGTAGTCAGTTTTTGTAGTAAAGACGGGCATACACGGTGCATGTTTTTGCTGTTGTACGAGCTCGCAGGTGATTTTTTTCAATCGTGTGGAAATCGTTGATGCTCGTTTGGTCGCGGCTCGCAGCGTGTGAGAGGAATTACGAGACGAGCTGACCTCGTTAAGAGCCCCTCCCGACCTCACGATAATTTTTAAACATGTGGAAAAAGTTCGGGAGCTGTCGGCTTGAATTTGTGCCGTGTGTGCGGTTCAATGAGCCGATGTGTCGATTGATCTGAAGTTGACCAATCAGGAGCTGGAAAACCACTGAAGAAGAAGGCGTCGATGGCAGCGCCACAACAAATTTGGACACTTGAAAAAGAGGATAAACTCACTGAACTCTGGCAGGAACAGCGAGCACTGTATGACATCTCAAGCAGTGTGTATCATGACAGGGTCATCCGTGATGACATTTTACAGCGGTTCGCCAAAGAGCTACAGTTATCAGGTGAGATGCAGTACGTATAGGTATTGCTAGCTATAGTGTGTAACTAGGCTTTTTAATGCTCTCTGTGGCCGAATCCGAAATCGCCCCCTAAACCCTCAATCACTATTACCTACTTTAGTCCACTAATACAGTTCACTTGAAGGAGTGAATGAAAACAAGTGAGCGAATTCAGACAGCCGTTGTGTGTACATCAGCTGCACACTCGTTATTGCGGTGCAATGTGGGATTGAATGAGTGCACTCAATCGGGTCGTATATCACTGCGTCCGTACGATTTTTAGATGAACTCGCCCGTGACGTCTGCGTGGACATGCGATCTTCCGACCGTCAGAATTCACACCGTATACGCCCGCCTTAACACTTTAAAATAAGGTCTCATTTTGTTAACGCTAGTTGACATTTTCGAAACACACTCAAAGATTTGACCAATTACAACACACTGGTCCAGCTGACCAATCAGAGCACATTGTGCGTTTCAGAAGGATGGGCTTCATAGAGACAGGAACTAAAGAGAGCATTACTGACAGACTGGGAAGAGAGGGGCTGCAACAATGTAAAATATGTTAATCGTCCCCCCCCACCCCTCTTTTTTTTCTGTGAAACACAAAAAATATATTTTTAAGGAATCTTCACATATGTATATTTTGTGCATAGAGTAACAACAAGTTCATTGAAAGTTCAAGTTCAAGAAAAAAAGCACCACATCTGTGCAATGGTGTTTAGCACAGTTGATATTTTGCCTTTTGAAATTTAGATTTCTCTTCGTGTAAGTGTAAAAGTGTAAATAACGCCACATTTTCTTTGTTTTTGAATGTAAATTTAGTGTATATTTTGCCAAATTTTTTTTTTTTTTTCAAATATGTTATGCTTACCAAGGCTACATTTATTCGATAAAAAATTACAGTAAAAACAGGAATATTGCGAAAATAACAATATTATATTTAATATATTTTAAAATGTAATTTATTCCTGCTTTGCAAAGCTCAATTTTCTGCATAATTACAAGAAGCATAAGAAGCATTTCTTATTATTATCAATGTTGAAAACGGTTGTGCAGCTTAATATTTTTGTGGAAGCCATGATACATTTTTTTAAGAAAGTAAAAATCTTACTGACCCCTAACTTTATAACAGTAAAAAATGGAAAATATTTAGTGAGAGCAACAAGTGAACAGCATTGCTAAATATTACAACATACATAATGATCTTTTAAATATGGGTCTGATTAATCTATTCACTCGTGGCTAATAACTCATTTTCGCACTTGAGGCTATTTGCACATTTTTCCAGAAAGTGCTCAAGCAATTCATTAGATTGTGCAAGCAAATGTATATCTTTTGTTTTGGATCTTGGTGAATCAGGACCTTGGTGTCCAGCCCTCCTGCCTACAAGGAAGTTTTGCCAGACAGTGCTGGAATTCCATCTGTAATGTGGCCTTAAGAGAGAGGCACATGGCACCGACTGCATCTTCCTGCTGGGGGAGGTGACAGGCCTGGCACGCTGACGAGTAACGCAGTGACAGATGGAAGAACTGTGTGAGAAAAGGAACAGTGCAAGAACATCTGCACTGCCTCTCACACACACCATTACACACACATACACCCCCAAGCTTTTCCACACCTTGGCCAGCTCTGCCTCGTGCTCTTTTCTTTGTTTTACCATCGTCCTTCTCAGCAAATATTGATGTATGCAATTCATTACAATTGATTTGATTAATTAATCATGTAATTAATTCAGTTAGTTTTTTAATTGATTGTCAGCCCTACTTTCTTTAATCATTTACCTGGTTTCCTTTTAATCAATGAAGAATCAATCAGACACTTTTCACTTCAGGGAGTTGCAGACAGATTTGAGAGGATTTAATTTCCAGCTCCACATGATTGGACATTTCCAAGTGATTTGCCACTGGGCCTTTGGAATTATTCACAGGTATTTATATACATTAATGCCAGACAATGAGAGCATCAGGAGTGGTGGTTTACTCAAGGACAGACACCGTGCGCTTTAAGCAGCTTTAATCTGGTCATTCAGTTCCAGGGATCATAGCTAAATCCTGTGTAGACATTAGACAGCCATGTTTGTCTGCACCCTGGCTATTCCAGTGCAATGTGTGATGCCACGGAAACTTTGATACTTGAGGCATTCCCTCAACTTTACTTTCCATTAGTTTTTAAAGCAGCAACATCCACTTTGAAATGAACTCTTTCCCTGCCAATGATGAGTTATCTTGTCTTTTATGAGAGAACGATTCCCCGCGCTTCCGTGTGTTCACTGTTATAAGGTAGGGGGCGCTATTACACATCTTTTGAATGTGTAATAAAGAGTACTGAATCTCCTGATCAAAACACAGGCGAAGAAGATGCAGAAACAAACGATAGCACATGTAAGTAGATGCATATGTAGAATAACACGATCGTTAACATTAGACAGCATATAAATCAAAATGTTACTGAATGAAATGTCGAGCCTTTGGGGGTGGACTCGAACGCAAGACAGAAACATATAAATTAAAAAAACATTACTATGTTGTAACATTAGAGTTTAATTAGAAAAATATACTCCCTTGTCAACACCATCAGATATTCATGGCAACATTTATAAAATCAGGTTATATCAAAGTCACCCTTCATCTGGCAGGTTTTCTATTCATTTTTCAATATTTCACTTGCTATTTACCTAGTCACCTGTTCTTGGGTGTGTTTCCCGAAATCGTTGTTATCAGCATAGTTCAACGAGCCGGTGTTTCCCGAAACCATCGTTACAATGGACATTCGCAAACATAGCATTGCACAGTTGAATGGTTGGAACGACAGCTCTCGATCTGTGGTTAGAAGCATAGTTCCTTGATATCATGTACATGTACAGTACTTGCTATAGGGTTAGGTTTGGTTTGTTTGGTTTGCCAGCAACCATATCACCCTGTAGCCCAAGACTGGTTTCCCACTGAGCAGGGCTGAGCCTGGTCAGTACCTGGATGGGAGACCAACTGGGAAAACCAGGTTGCAGCTGGTAGAGGTGTTAGTGAGGCCAGCAGGGGGTGCTCACCCTGTGGTCTGTGTGGGTCCTAACGCCTCAGTGTAGTGATGGGGACACGATACTGTAACAAGCACCGTCCTTCGGCTGAGACGTCAAACCGAGGTCCTGACTCTCTGTGGTCATTAAAATTCCCAGGCATCCTGGCCAAATTTGCTACAGTTTACACCAATTGGCCTCTGTCCATCATGGCCTCCTAATCATCCCCATATATATGATTGGCTCTATATATGATCACTCTGTCTCCTCTCCACCAATCAGCTGGTGTGTGGTGGGTGTTCTGGCGCAATATGGCTGCCGTCGCATCATCCAGGTGGATGCTGCACATTGGTGGTGGTTGAGGAGATTCCCCCCTCCTATGTAAAGCGCTTTGAGTGCCTATAGAAAAGCGCTATATAAATGTAACAAATTATTATTATTATTATTTAGGGTTAGTTGCATGTAATTATGCATAATGTATAGTCCTATAACAAGGACACTGTAAAATAGTGTTACCATTATAATATTTTATAAATCATGTTTTTTGGTCAATACAGTTTTCAACTAAATCACACAAATTATATAGTAATTAATTGGGTTTTTAGGTAGATTCCTCCATGTAATGTGGGTGTGAACAGTGAAATTGATTTTTATGTGAACATTAGATTTGCTTGTATTAATAATGGATATTTCACATTAATTTTGGTCTCTGATGGTGTTAACACATTAAATGAAATGCAAGGAAGTGGAATTGGAAGAATGAGATGCACCTCTCCATAGGTGAAAACCTCTTTTATATCAATCTATCAATTTATATCAATCCCTCCTAACCTAGCCAGTTGTGAAGAATCTGTGAAATATATTGTTCCCAATGATGTGAAAGCATTGTTTGCATTCCAAATTCATTTTAAATCATTTTGGGATCATGGATTCCTAAACCCATGTAATGAATGCCAGAATGAACACAAAGTATGCATTTTACATATCAAAAGCAGCTTGTTGTCTTCCTCTCTGCCAATGCCGCATCCCATCCGGCTTCCTGCTCTGCTGCCTGGGCCTGGGGAAGCTGTGCTTGATTTCCTCTCCCCGCGGGTGGCTTCAGACATTTAGAAAACAGGGGAAAGCAGCTGCTGTCGCGATCTTTATCCATTAACACATCTCAGTCACAGAGAGCAGAACACAACAACAGTGTTCATTCGTTTCGGCTCGGCCGTGTCGCTCTTTGGAAAATAATCAATGTTGCACCCCGTCGTGGATCTTTATGAGATGTTCAACGGCTTGGCTTTCTTGCAGAGCATCCATGCAGCACTGCCCCGCAGGCAGGCCCAAGTTATTGATGATGATGATGCTGATGCAAGCAGATGAATGTGTTGGCGGATGTCAGACGGACAGAGGAACTGATGGGATACTGGTGCCATAATTAGGCCAGGGAAACCCTGGGTGGGCAAACAGCAGACCATCTGGCCTCCAAGCGAGCATTGTGCCACCTGAACAAGGTCAACCTACAAGGAGAGGGTCATTAATCAGACTAGGTTAACAGGGACAGGAAGTCAGACAGGTTTTCGCCCAACTCAATACCTCAACAGAACAATCACATCCTAAAACAAATACCAAGAGCATAGAGACAAGTGTGTTTGTGGGAATAAGGGAACTTGCATTTGCAAGTCAATTTGACATTTTTTTTGCAAATCAATTTTGTCAGTTTGACAGCTAATTTTTTCCCCCCGACATGTCAGTTTTTGAAACTAAATTCAGCGTTTCGGCGGAGGTTTGTCTCAGTGGAGCGCTTCACAAAAACCTTTTTAATTTCTGTTTTAAACAAGCTCATATGAATCATTAATGATTCCACAACTGGCCATGCAATCAATCACTTAGCTCACACCGAAAATCCACAGACACGCACATGTATTAACCGAGTGATTTTAGAAATGGCTCAAAGCGCACAGCGAACACCTTTTGGACACGAAGCAATTTGCATGTGAATGAAGAGATGATCCGTCAAAAGGGTATCGACGGCAGATCTGTTCACATGCTGACCTTGCAGAAAGTCACCTATGGCTCGGAGCTGCACACACACTTACCCTGAGTGCTTGTTACAGATAAAAAGAAAACAAGGACAAAAGGGGTCTTGGGAGATGTCTAGCGAAACATGTATAATCAGAATCACTTGTTTATGAGACTGATGTTCTCTTCATGTTCTAAATTGCAAACAGATTAAAATACTTCACATTACCTTTTTAGGTACTTTTTGGTACACATGTTGGCAATACAACTTTCCAGCTCACGTTATTTCCCAAACCCATTCCCCCATCCTTTTTACATTATATTGCATTCAATTATAATGTATGCTTTGTATAAAAACATAAAAAATTATAAAAGTAATATATTTGATATACTGTTATAACCAAAGAAATTTCATTACATTACAGGACACATTAAAAGGACACATTACATTGATCAAAAGGTACAGTAGGGCTTTATGATCACAGTTACCACAAAAATATCAAGCAGCACAACTGTTTATAACATTAATAATAATAAATGGCCTTTTTTTATCACCAAATCAGCATATTAGAATGATTTCTGGAGGAGACCGGAGTAGGCTAATGATGCTGAAAATTCAGCTTTGACATCACAATAATTATTATATATTTTTTAAATTATATTAAACTCAAAAACAGTTAAATTGTTATAATAGTTCACAATATTGGTGTTCTGACGTACGTCAGAATGGGAACCGACGAATTGGGATATCGCATGAGAGCGATAACCGGCCAATGAACATTGGCATGCAGAATTTGCATGCAGCACTCCGCCCCTCAGCGCGGGTATAAATAGGAAGTGCAAGCAAATGCACATTTGTTTTTCGCTGAGGAGACGAGCAAATGGCCCGCACTGTGGCCCCAAAACTGTGGCGACGGGACATTCGTCTCTGTTCCCTTCTTCAGGGAACGAGGGTTACATACGTAACCGAGACGTTCCCTTTCAGTTGGTCACGTTCGACGTATGTCAGAATGTGAACAGACGAATTGGGCTCTCATGCGATATCCCAATTCGTCGGTTCACATTCTGATGCACGTCTCCGTTCCCTACTTCAGGGAACGAGGGTTAAATATACGTAACCAAGATGTTTTTACTGTATTTCCGATTAAATAAATTGATAAGCATGAGAGACTTCTGCAACTTCTGTATACTTTATCTTAATTAAACAAGAAATTCCTCTACAGACTTTTTGCTATTCTTTTTTTGGAATTAATCAGGGCTTGACATTTGCTCACCAGCCACTGTGGCTAGTGGTTTTTCAAAGTATTAGCCACTCAGCATTTTCACTAGCCACAATTTTGACATTGATACCAGGGGGAAAACTGCCATATATATATAATATATATATATATATATATTATCTCATAATTTGGCAGCAGGTATATTAGGCTGCTGTCACTTTAAGACCGTATACACGGAACCATTACTGTTACACATTTATTTTCTTTCTCAACTGTTTTACGTTCACTTAAAACATAACTGACTGTGTTTACATGAATACTCGCCAAGACCGGCATTTTGACATTACTTTGTGTGTAAGTGCAATAAGCATTGAAAAAGAACTCAATTTAGTACTGAGAAGCAGATTTATGTGCGCACACTTTGAGTGTGAGCACAAAATCTGTGGGAAATGGGAATGAGTAAAATTATGCTCAAAACACGGATTGAGGGGCGGGTGTGTGTCAACTTGCTGTCTGAGAGTTGAGTGAGTGTATCTATTCTGTGGAAAATCAGTATTGGAAGCGCTTCAGATATTTCAGTATTGAAAAATGTTTTTTACAACACTACATTGCACTTAGTTTACCGTTTCAGATGCCTTTTTAAAAGACTACAATTGAAAAATGTATATATTATTTATATATATATAAAATTCAGCCCGCCAAAGTGTCTAGTAGGAGTGACTGCGTTAGACGCCACTGCTGAAATCCACCTGCATTAACGGGTTGGTGGGGGTTAATGTCAAGCCCTGGAAAAATTATACTTGTGTGTATATTGTATATTATTATCCCACATGAGGTACATCTATTTTTATAGGGACTCTGTAACAATGTGTGTCTGTGTGTCTCTTCAGCCTCGCGGCCAGTGAACAGTGACCTGTGTTTGGGCGTTTCTCCTAACACCACCCAGCTCTGCCATATCCCCTGCCCTGTGGAGTGTGAGGTGTCCTCCTGGAGCGCATGGGGGCCTTGCACCTTTGAAAACTGCCAGGATCAGTCCACAAAGAAAGGTGAGCAGTGTCTTAGCTTGAACAATAGGACCACTTCATGGCAGCCATTTCACCCATCTCACTAAAACAGAACAGATCAATAAAAGTCCTCTTTCATTGTAAATCACATGAATTGTGTACGGGAACCCTTTCAACATATAACTCACACCGCCCCACCTCTCACCTCTATCTGCGCCATCAGCATCCGGGCCATAAACTTATCACTGCCTACTGGGGCAGAAGATTCATTGTCTCCAAGGTTTATGAACGAGGAACATTGTAGAGGGAACAACAAAGAAAAGGATCCCACGAAAAAAGAAAACATGCCACGAAAAAAAGAGAAACAAATCAAGGGTTAGATGTCTTCCGCGAGACAAACACAATCTTCAAATGGTCTTTAGAAGGAACCGAATCTGCTAGATTCACAGGATGGTGGTTTACCGAATGCTGCTGACAGTTGTTACTGGTGTATCAAAGGTGCTGGCATGCTGGCTGCTTTTCTCGTTAATTATGGCTGGGACAGCGACCCGTGCCATGACTAATGCATATTGACTCTTCCCTAATGAAGCGGCTCAAAAGGATGGGATGAGAGGAAATTCTCCACCATGCATCTTAATGATGGATTCTCTCTGAATCTGTGTTCCACTCTCTCTTTTCAAATGGCCACAGTTCATTCTTCATGCCAAATAGCTGTAATGGTAGGCCTCTGCACTTGTGTACACACTTTACAGTATGTGGCGAGAGGAGTGTATGAGGCATCCAGTATGAGGCAGTCCTGTGGGCGAAAATGCCTTGTTGATGCTAGAGGTCAGAGGAGAATGGGCCGACTGATTCAAGCTGATAGAAGAGCAACTTTGACTGAAATAACCACTCGTTACAACTGAGGTATGCAGCAAAGCATTTGTGAAGCCACAACACGCACAACCTTGAGGCGGATGGGCTACAACAGCAGAAGACCCCACCGGGTACCACTCATCTCCACTACAAATAGGAAAAAGAGGATACAATTTGCACAAGCTCACCAAAATTGTACAGTTGAAGACTGGAAAAATGTTACCTGGTCTGATGAGTCTCGATTTCTGTTGAGACATTCAGATGGTAGAGTCAGAATTTGGCGTAAACAGAATGAGAACATGGATCCATCATGCCTTGTTACCACTGTACAGGCTGGTGGTGGTGGTGTAATGGTGTGGGGGATGTTTTCTTGGCACACTTTAGGCCCCTTAGTGCCAATTGGGCATCGTTTAAATGCCACGGCCTACCTGAGCATTGAAATACTCAGACCGGCCCGTCTGGCACCAGCAACCATGCCACTCTCAAAATTGCTTAAATCACCTTTCTTTCCCATTCTGACATTCAGTTTGTAGTCTCAGGAGTCTTGACCAAATGCATTGAAGCAACTGCCATGTGATTGGTTGATTAGATAATTGCATTAATGAGAAATTGAACAGGTGTTCCTAATAATCCTTTAGGTGGGTGTGTGTGTGTGTGTGTGTATATATATATATATATATATATATATATATATATATATATATATATATATATATATATATATATATATATATATATATAATGTATTTATTAAACATTATTACATTTCAAATTGGTCTGGAAATTTTCACAATGTCAAGTCACATTTTGGAATTAAATTTTAACCAAATGATTTGGTGTGATGTGGCACAACAACCAAATCCAATGCTGTCTTACCTTCTGCAAATTGATGAATGTTGATTCATGTTATTATAACCATGAGACTGTTATTTTGTAATATATATGTAACCTTTATTATAGCCTGAACAAGCTTTCAGAAATAAGCCTGATGGGAGATAAAGTATAAATGATCTGTGACATCTCAACCTAAAGCCCCAATAATATGCACCTTAGACATGATGACCCATGAGATTTTTTTATGGCTGTCCCTTTTGTCTTATTATTTATTTATTTTTTATTACCAATGTCTCATATGAAACCCAGTATCCAGCTTTTGTCTGATAAAGAGACAGAGGCAGCATACGGCATCAGACACCTCCGGGCTGACTGACAGGACGTGAGACAATCCTCTTACACACCCACAATGAGCTCCACACTGACCTTCTGATTAAATAAAGCCAGGAGGAGAGAGCGGGACAGAAATAATCAGAGAAAGGGACAACACTGGCATCTCCAGCTTTCTCCTAAAGGCCCCCCTCTCCCATATTATCTTATCGGCCCCAGACAGCAATGTGGATTAAACCATAGGCCAGGGACCAGCGACAGAGAGGGGACGGTGATGGCAGGGTACATGTAGGTGACCTTGCGCTGGTCATGAGTCCAGACCCCCCCCCCCCCCCTTTATTTTATTCCTCTGGAGCCATTTCCCTGCCCTTGAATGGGAATACCCCTGGCGTCAAAGCTTCTTCTGTATTAATGGATTGCTAAATGCATTAGTCCCGTTGGTGAAAAGCAATCATAGTGAGGGAAGAATAATAACATTCATTATGATGAGCTGCTCCAGTAATTTGTGTCATCTCGCACGCTTAATGGGCCGATATGTTTAATGTAATATTACGGTGATTGCGCAATGACACACTGTGACAGTTTAGAGGGCTAACGTAAGGGATTGCACCAACTAGTTGATTAGACACTACTTGAAGCAGTGGGTAGGTGTCGACTAGCAATGAACATTAAGAGGAAAATTCCTCGGTCCACAGACTCCATAAATTGCTTCCAAGTGTAGCTGCTAGGGATGTGCTCGAATCGAAATACGTTTTTCAGAAAAGCAAAAAAAAAAACTACTAATTTTACTGAAACTTTATTGATGAAACACAAGGGTAAAGTGCTTTATATACAGGTGCTGGTCATATAATTAGAATATCATCAAAAAGTTGATTTATTTCACTAATTCCATTCAAAAAGTGAAACTTGTATATTATATTCATTTATTACACACAGACTGATATATTTCAAATGTTTATTTCTTTTAATTTGGATAATTATAACAGAAAACTAAGGAAAATCCCCAAATCAGTATCTCAGAAAATTAGAAATATTACTTAAGACCATACAAAGAAAGGATTTTTAGAAATCTTGGCCGACTGAAAAGTATAAACATGAAAAGTATGAGCATGTCCAGCACTCAATACTTAGTTGGGGCTCCTTTTGCCTGAATTACTGCAGCAATGCAGCGTGGCATGGAGTCGATCAGTCTGTGGCACTGCTCAGGTGTTATGAGAGCCCAGGTTGCTCTGATAGTGGCCTTCAGCTCTTCTGCATTGTTGGGTCTGGCATATCAAAGCTTCCTCTTCACAATACCCCATAGATTTTCTATGGGGTTAAGGTCAGGCGAGTTTGCTGGCCAATTAAGAACAAGGATACCATGGTCCTTAAACCAGGTACTGGTTGCTTTGGCACTGTGTGCAGGTGCCAAGTCCAGTTGGAAAATTAAATCTGCATCTCCATAAAGTTGGTCAGCAGCAGGAAGCATGAAGTGTACTAAGTGTACTATTCCTGGTATATGGCTGCGTTGACCTTGGACCTCAGAAAACACAGTGGACCAACACCAGCAGATGACATGGCACCCCAAACCATTACTGACTGTGGAAACTTTACACTGGACCTCAAGCAATGTGGATTGTGTGCCTCTCCTTTCTTCCTCCAGACTCTGGGACCATGATTTCCATAGGAAATGCAATATTTACTTTCCTCAGAGAACATAACTTTGGACCACTCAGCAAAAGTTCAGTCCTTTTTGTCTTTAGCCCAGGCGAGACGCTTCTGATGCTGTCTGTTGTTCCAGAGTGGCTTGACACAAGGAATGAGACAGCTGAAACCCATATCTTGCATACGTCTGTGCGTAGTGTCTGTGCGTAGTGGTTCTTGAAGCACTGACTCCAGCTGCAGTCCACTCTTTGTGAATCTCCCCCACATTTTTGAATTGGTTTTGTTTCACAATCCTGCTTTTACACTTTTTTCTGCCACATCTTTTCCTTCCCTTCGCCTCTCTATTAATGTGCTTGGAGACAGAGCTCTGTGAACAGCCAGCCTCTTTTGCAATGACCTTTTGTGTCTTGCCCTCCTTGTGCAAGGTGTCAATGGTCGTCAGCAGTCTTCTCCATGATTGTGTAGCATACAGAACTATACTGAGAGACCATTTAAAGGGTGTTTTGAGTTAAATAGCTGATTAGAGTGTGGCACCAGGTGTCTTCAATATTGAACCTTTTCACAATATTCTAATTTTCTGAGATACTGAATATGGGGTTTTCCTTAATTGTCAGTTATAATCATCTAAATTAAATGAAATAAACATTTGAAATATATCAGTCTGTGTGCAATGAATGAATATAATATACAAGTTTCACTTTTTGAATGGAATTAGTGAAATAAATAAACTTTTTGATGATTTTCTAATTATATGACCAGCTGTGTGTGTGTGTGTGTGTATATATATATATATATATATATATATATATATATATATATATATATATATATATATATATATATATATATATATATATATATATATATATATATATATATATATATATATATATATATATTAGTGGTGGGCATAGATTCATTTTTTTAATCTAGATTAATTCCAAAATTAATCTAGATTAAAATGGCTAATTTGAATTCTGCCGAAGGCATTCAGAATGTGTGCTCGTAAGTGATCGTTTGTCTTTTTGTAGTTTGAATAATAAATAACTTCTGTCCCTTTAAGACCTGACGCACACATATCCAAACACTGTTCCTGTGAGCTGGTTACGACTGTGTTTACGTTAAAACTCAGCAAGATGGGCATTGAGACATTTTTGAGTGACCATGACCATTAATAAGCTGGAAAAAGGAGCTAATTTTTGTACTTGTATGTCAGAGGCGGCTTTATTACGGTATGTGTGTGTGCACTTCAGATGACGGGGCACGAAATCTGCAGGAATTATTAGAATTAACGTTATGTGCAACCCCGCGCGAAATTCAGACCGGTCACATCAATACTAACAAAAGTCCAGCAGAACACCCGTTCGCAATGTTCAGAGGATTAAACGGACTGAATGAGAGGAGGCGGGTGCGTTTCACTCGCTGTCGGTCGGAGAGGAGAGCGCAGCTGATATCGATACTGTAGAAAATGAGTATTGTATCGTTTCAGATATTTCAGTATCGATACATAGCGAAATATGGATATTTTTGACAACACTAGTAGGCATACAGACAGGTTCGAAGACTTGTTCTCTCGCCCCCTACAGTGCAATTCGACTAGGTGTACATCCGTGCTAAAATATCAAGGTGAAAGTCATCATAGCTTGCATAGTATAGACCCAGCTCCCAACCCAACTTTAAGAAAAGATTAACAGCGATCGCCCGATAAGAGTCTCGTGTTAACGCAGCACGTTAACGCCGATAACGGCCCACCACTAATTATGTTATGCCCGTCCATACACGATGTGATTGGCCTGACCAGAGTTTGGTTTTTCCAGCTCGCAAGTCTACGGAGAGTTGCCAGACGACCTGGCTGCAAATTATATTTTTGGTCAAATAAATGCAGCCTTGGTGAGATTAAGAGACTACTTTCAAAAACATTAATGTTTCCAAACTTTTGACTGGTAGTGTATATATATACCCATTCAAAAACTTGGGGTTGGTAAGATAATTTTTTTTTCCATTTATGCTCACCAAGGCTACATTTACTTAATTAAAATACAGTAAAAACATTAATATTGTGAAACATTATTACAACTTAAAATAACTTTTATGTTTGAATATATTTTGAAAACAGTTGTTCTGCTTACTATTTTTGTGGAAACCATAATTCTTCAGGATTCTTTGAATTCAAAACAGCATTCATCTCAAATAGAAAACTTTTTTAACATTATAATTGTATTTTATACCACTTTTGTTCAATTGAATGCACCCTTGCTGAATAAAAGTATTAAAGTTATTTTTAAAAAATCTTTCTGACCCCATATTTATTAATGGTAAATTGTTCTATATAATATGTAATGGTCAATATTTTTGGAATTATGTGAAAGTAAAATATTTTGCAAGAAACAACAGCAAGCAAACTACACATTACAAATCATTTGAATTGATTAACATCTACTAATTAGTAACTTGCACAAGTCAACTAACTGAATCAATGCCAAGAATGACTGAGTCTCATCTGTGTTGTTCAACAGGTTTCAAATTGAGGAAAAGGAAAATTATAAATGAGCCCACAGGTGGCACAGGAAATTGCCCCCACCTGACTGAGGCAATTCCCTGTGAGGAGCCCAGTTGCTATGATTGGCTGCTGGTGAAGCTGGAGGAGTGTGTGCCTGACAATGACAAAGTATGCGGACCGGGAACCCAGAACCCACAAGTACAGTGTATCAACAGTGACGGTAAGTGATGCGTACACCTTCATGGTACTGATTCCATCATTCATAATTATTCAAGCTAATTAAAAATCTCTGCCTGAATAGATTTTCTATTTAAGGGTCATGTCCAGGCGTGCACTGTGTCGAATTCAGTAACAAACCCAGATTGTTTTGTTCTTGTACAGCTGGGTCCATTCTTGAACTCTGTCCACAGGGCTTATGTTCTGGACTCATGCCCAATGCCATAATTGTTGTTTTTGCACAGCCGGCTAGTAGGACTTCTCTATTGTTAGAGCGGCCAGAGGGGAAGTTCTGAGCAATCAGAAGTGGCACTGCTGCCTTTTAGTGTTCTAAACACAAAGCCACATGTGCCGGGGCGGTCTACCGTCTAACTATCCCAAAGGCATGAAACTATGCAATAGCTTTTGGATGTTATTGGCATGACTGCGTACAAGGTAGCTAGGGAAACCAACACCAGCACCATCTGCACCATCTGTGAGATCAGAGAAAAATACTGTTTACCTGGGGACAAGCACATGCCTGGATCTGTGACCAATAGCTGACACTGATGCCTCAATATACTGAAAGAGAGGAAACGGGTACGGTTGTAAAACACTTTTTCCTTCACGTCTGTAACTCAGTGTTTTTGTGGTAGGTTGTAAAACATGGACATTGTGCATTTTGTTAAAGTACCCCTATTATGCTATTTTAAAGGTTCATTTCCGTTCTGGAAGCGGCCTTAGCTCTTGATACACAGTGATACAAACAGTAGCGATGGCATTGGTTTTACCGTATCAATTCCACCATATCAAATCTTGAAGTGCAGCAAGGTAGATTTGCCTTCAAAGCACAGAAAACAGTGTCTTCTCGACATGTCGACAACACAAACTCTTCCAGACCAAACTGTTCGACAACTACAGTGTTTGAGAGCGGGTCCAAGTAGACATTGTTCGTGGGCAGCCAATGAAGACCATAGGCTGGTGTTATGCAAATGTATTACAAACCTACATAGGAAGTGAGACTGGAATTACTGACATTCCATTTTCGACAGTTCAGAATCGGTTCTTTCTTTTAGATACAATAACTTTACTTAGCATGCACTTTGATCTTTAAAACTTGCCAGACCTTTTACTTTCACAAACATCTATATTACACATGCACTGCATGAAAGGTAATATTTGTGTGTGTGTGTGTGTGTGTGGGGAGGACATATTAAGGGCACTTTAATAAGATAAATAAAAAATATTTGTATACCAACACCCATAAAAACCTCCAACTCCATACCATTTTTTAAAGGTCCCGTTCTTCGTGATCCCATTGTTCAAACTTTAGTTAGTATGTGATGTTGCTGTTAGAGCATAAATAATACCTGTAAAATTATAAAGCTCAAAGTTCAATGCCAAGCGAGATATTTTATTTAACAGAAGTTCCCTTTCAAAGCCTACAGCGAACGGCCGGTTTGGACTACATCCTGGTACTTCCTTCATTAATGACGTCAGTAGAACAGTAGAACAGACTAACCTCCGCCCACAAGAATACGCGGAAAAAGGGGGCGTGGTCTTGTTGCTGTCCCACGTGGAGAAGAGGAATTGTTACGTTTGACTGTGTTTGTCGCCATGTCGTCGAGACGCTGTTATTTTCATCCCGGAGTCAAATCACCTTTGTTTGGCTTTCCCAGGGACGCTGTAGAGATCATTGAGCGCATACATCTCCCGTTAAGAGGCGTGACCTTTCCGTGCAAGTTACGTGCGCTAAGCTGCTGTCAAATCACAACACAGGAACCGTGCAACGTGCGCTAAGCTGCGGTCAAATCACAACACGGGAACCGCTGGCACAATCAGAACTCGTTACGTATTTCTGAAGGAGGGACTTCATAGAAAAAGGAACTCATCAGCCCGTTTTTAGGACAGTGAAAACAGCGGTATACAGATAAGTAAATTGTGTGAAAAATACTGTGTTTTTACACGCGGAACATGAACACATGTTATATTGCACACTGTAAACACAATCAAAGCTTAAAAAAAAAACGTTTTATTTTTTATATTTTTTTACATTTATTTGTTACATTTAAATTGATCAATAGTGACAGTAATACAAGTTCTAATTGAAATAAAATCTGTTCTTTTAAACTGTCTAACCAGGAATCCTGAAAAACGTAACAGTTTCCACAGAACATTGATAATAATAAGAAATGTTTATTGAGCAGCAAATCAGCATATTAGAATTATTTCTGAAGGATCATGTGACACTGAAGACAGGAGTAATGATGCTGAAAAATGTGCCTTTTTATTACAGGAATAATTTATTATATACATATATGTATGTATGTGTATATTATATATGTATGTATGTATGCATGTATGTGTATATATAGTTTTCGTTTCAAAACATTAAAAATCTTACCGACCTCAGATTTTGAATGGTAGCATACACGTAATATTGCTTAAGGTTTGCTTGAGAGTTATTACATTGTTTACCTCTACAGTTTGAGAAGCTTTTGTCAAAGCCACTTCTATATCTAATTATGTAGAGCTGGAATATCTCTCGTCTGTCTTGGTTTTGATTGGTAATATTTATAGAGCCTATAACTTCATAGATATTTGAGAAGTGAAATGACCCAGCTATGTTGTACTAACAATTTTTTTAATGGGATTTTGTGGATGAACACTTCTCTCTGGTTGATGAGGGAGCAAAATTCACTACCGCAAACCTGATTCATCCAATCTAATTAATTTCATATAATAGAGATGAGAGCATAGCTGAGTGAATATTTGAACAAACGAAGTGGAAAGCCTGTCTCCAACACGTGGAGGTAAAATAGGTTCATTCAGTGCGCTTTTCAAAAATAATTAACCTTAAATGAATGTGGATATGTGGGACAAGAAGAATATCCAGTATTTAAAATACAAGTCAGTGACTTCTTTCTTTATTGTTAATGTCTTGTCTGGAGGTGCGGCACGACTCGACTTGCTTTAATGAATCAATTATGAGCGTGAACTGTAATTGTATTTTACATCCTCACATTTCGCTCCTTGTTCCAGTAAATTTCTGTGTGCGGACATGGCAATTACTGCGACATTCCAGAACCTGAGCATTCACATCACTAATGAGGACTCGGGGGAGAGAGAAAGAGAGATAGAGGCGGTGTGCGTGTGTGTGTGTGTGTAACTCAATCAGTTTTGCAAGGCTCATAATCAAGCATCCCATTCACACCAACTGAAGGTGTCATACTGTCTGTGCCTCAGCTGTCACCACGGCGACGACTACCACCTCCCCCCGGCCCTCACACAAACCTCCTAGACAGTTACCCTGTGACACCTTCCTTAACATGCCATGTGTAGCAACTGTACTTTATACAAATACAGGTCTGATTCTATAGCTTTAGCTGCCTGTACATTAATTAAACAGTTCAATGATCAATTAATTAGCTAAAGAAACCAATAACCCTAAAATGCATAGCTAACTTTTCTCCTCTAAATATATATGTGGGTCAAAGTGGGCCGGCATGTATAAATATGATGCAAAGCACTGCTCATTTTGTCATTGAAATGGTAATTTAGTGATTTAGACTGCCGTTTGTGGGTCAGATTTTGCCTGGGGACCCAAATGTTTTAATTAACATACTAAATATGTAGTTCCAAACCCATATGACTTTCTTTATTCTGTAAAAAAAATTTAAAAAAATTGGAAGGACGTTTCTACTGTCAAAAACAAGACCAACCGGACCCCATTGACTTTCATTGCATTGTATGGGTAAAAAAAATAAACAAAATCACAAAATAAAGAAAGTCATACAAGTTTGGAATGACATGCTGAATAAATAATGACAAAATAAAACATTTTGAGTGAACTATAGAGTGCAACAGTGAGGTTCCAGACGAACTTAATTCATTTTCTCCAAAGGAAAAATTTTTGCATATAAAAGTAAACGTGATTCATCAGAACAGGCCACCTTCTTCCATTGCTCCGTGGTCCAGTTCTGATGCTCACGTGCCCACTGTTGATGCTTTTTCGGCAGTGGACAGGGGTCAGCATGGGCACCCTGACTGGTCTGCGGCTATGCAGCCCCAATACACAACAAACTGTGATGCACTGTGTATTCTGACACCTTTCTATCAGAACCAGCATTAACTTCTTGATCAATTTGAGCTACAGTAGCTCGTCTGTTTGATCGGACCACACGGGCCAGCCTTTGCTCGCCACACATCAATGAGCCCATGACCCTGTGGCCGGTTCACCACTGTTCCCTCCTTGAACCACTTTTGATAGATACTGACCACTGCAGACCAGGAACACCCCACAAGAACTGCAGTTTTGGAGATGCTCTGACCCAGTCGTCTAGCCATCACAATTTGGCCCTTGTCAAACTTGCTCAAATCCTACGCTTGCCCATTTTTCCTGATTGTAACACATCACCTTTGAGGGCAAAATGTTCAGTTGCTGCCTAATATATCCCACCCACTAACAGGTGCTGTGATGAAGAGATTGGTGGAGAGGAGAATGAGTGATGAAGCCAATCAGAATATGGGGATGATTAGGAGGCCATGATGGACAGAGGCCAATGAGCAAATTTGTCCAGGTTGCCGGTTACACTCCTACTCTTTTTCCGAAGGACATCCTGGGATTTTTAATGACCACAGAGAGTCAGGACCTCGGTTTAATGTCTAAAGTTTGTAATCGTATAATTCACCTAATAGCTGGTTGACTTGGTTCATGGCTTAAAACGCTTTAATGAAGACTTTTTTGAAATCCGTATGGGAGAAATTAATGAAAAAAATACTTCTGGAACCAACGCTGCTGAAAAAGTGGGCGGGCACCTTCTTTAATATTGCCTATACTCTGCCATTACTTTACATACATAACATTAAAGGACCAACATGTATAATCTACGAGTTTTAATGTAATACCTTTCAATGTAAAATAGAAAAATAGATAGATCACATGATCAGAGACCTGTAAAGGTTAAATTATCCATTTTCATCCAATTATATCCTTACATATCTTATAAATAGTATTTTATCCTAAAAATAATCCAAAAAACTGAAAGAAACATTAGCCACTACTCTGTTCCTCCCTAGCCATAGGCTTGCTGCAACACGTTGACCCATTTAAGTCCAGATACCTGGCCCTAGTGAGGAATAATATGATTTGTTCAAGGTCACCTTTTTCTTTGTCCTGCCTCGCAGACGGGTAGATGGTGAATATGTTGTTCTGGCACCAGTGCTGAGCCGCCTATATAAATGAAATTAACTCTGTTAGTCCCTCCGAGTCAGTCTGCATTTAGCTGAACTCCCTCTCTCCCTCATTAACTTTGAGAAGAGTCACATGCAGCCTCATCAGAATGTGACAGCACTCAATAGAGGAAATGTCAGCTGCTGTCTGGTACTTTTCCATCAGGGGACAGTCAGACGCAGGTGAGGTTTAACACATCTGAGATGTATAAGGGCTAGACGTACAGCTGATATTACATTTCCCCCAGCATACTCATTGAGTTATTCATGAGGGCAGTCGATGTGTTTTTCCTGAATGATTTGTGAAATGTGCCTTATGTGCTAGTTTTTTTTATTGTATATATTTTTTTATACATTGTATTTTTTGTTTTATTTTATGTTTTTTTATAAAATGGTAACCAGCTAATGAACAGCTTAGATTGGTTACTTTGTTCCAAAACACAGCTAGCAGCTTAAGATGGATATTTTATCTTGTATAAATATGTGGCATTGAATAGATTTTTTTTGGCCTTGGTGTATTTTAGTGTATTAAGATCGTCTTGTTTTCAAATTAAACCTCTAAAAAGGCAAATGAATGTCTTTAATGGACTGTAATGATTTGTTTCTGATGTGAAATGCTTCCTCTTGGATGTGTATCAATGCCAGCGGTGTGAGGAAGTCTTAACTCTTTCCCACCCCCAGTCTCAACCCTCACTCCTCATTGTTCCCTAGTGCCTCCCCTCTTCTCTCGATTATTGATTCCTGTTGTCTGGTGCTGATGAGAATAGATCTGTTGTGTCCCATGGGGTCATGCAGTGTCATCTGACTCAGTGGGTTTTCTGTCACTTTGGGCTCTTTTTCAGGGGTGGGGTTCACCGATCGATACAGGGGCTGGTGCAAGATCCACAGGGGTTGGTGTCCAAAACTAGGTCTTTCAGATGACCTCTATGAGCAAACTGTTTTTTTTTTTGTTGTTGTTGTTGTTGTTTTTTCGTTTCTCATTGCTTTGTTTTTTGTTTTGTTACATTTTGTTAGCTTTGCTTTTGATTTAGTTTTTTTCTGATTTGGCTAGATTTTGCTTTGTTTTGATTTACTTTGTTGCTTTATTATTGAGCTATTTTTTGTTTTGTTGGTTTCATTTATCAAAAAAATCTCGATCCTCTTAAAGGTGGGGTAAGTGCTTTCTGGTAACCGATGTTGATATTTCAAATCGCCAAATCAAACACGCCCCTATTTGTATAGCTCCGCCCCACACATACGTAACCCAGGCAACGAATATGACGGAATCTGCTGTGCCAGCCAGCCGAGAGTATGATACCATCAATATGTGAAAGCATTACTATGGAAATCCAGGTCGAATGTTCAGTGAAAAAGTCATCCCTTCCATCCCAAAAACACAAACACAGTTCTCATGAACAACTCGATAGCACGAGCACGACAGTCCAACTAACAAACATATTACAATGATGACAAGATTAGAGGGTTATATCGATCACGAAAAGAGGAACCAAAGCAAACAAACATATATTTGGAGTTTATTGTCTTACTTTTCGGACACACTGCGAGCGGACACTTGAAACAGACAGTGGTTTAACGTTATAGGATGCGGAAATGAATGGGTCTTTATCATCGCTGAAGTGAATGACGATACGATTGCAAATGGTCAAACATGCGAACATGACACACAAGCATATTCAAGCAAAAGCCAGCATATATTAGTTCTGTGAAACAAAACAAAACCAATGTTACTCGCCTATCGAGAAGAAATAAAGCAACCTCGGCATCTGATTGCAGGCCTTAGCGCTCCTTGAGTTCTCTCCAGCGTTCTCTTAAGCCTTCTTTTGTTCCTTGGACATTTTCCACGTTTTTTGTATGCCATCTCTCTCTGTCGTCGCTCGGCTAATGTCCGTCCTGTGTCGTGTCTTTTGAATAATGACGTGCACTGAGCGCTTTCTTCTCCCCATCATTAGTAAATGGTAAATGGACTGCATTTATATAGCGCTTTTAACAGACCTACAGCCATCCAAAGCGCTTTACAGTTGCCTCACATTCACCCATTCATACACTCATTCACACACCGACGGCGGTGTCAGCCATGCAAGGCGCCATCCAGCTCGTCGGGAGCAGCTGGGGTTAGGTGTCCTGCTCATGGACACCTCGGCACTTGGTCAGGTGGAACCGGGGATCGAACCACCAACCTTCCAGTTTGTAGACAACCTACATTAACCACTGAGCCACTGCCGCCATTAGTAGACACGCCCCTTACTGCTGATTGGCTATAAGTTTGTTTTGGTACTTGGCCCGAGACATTTTTCTAAAGCAGTTTTGAAATAACACTTTAAGTACACAAAAGAGCACAGTTTAATCATATTATTTTAATTCCATTATCATAATCATAAACACACAGGTTTGTAGTGCAAATAGTTTTTCCAGTTATGGCAATTTGTTATTCTTAATTGTTTACCTATAGGCACTAATGAATTGGATATCTTGCACATTAAAAAAAATAGCTTCTTTTTGCATTGCAAAATAAGGTGGATAGGGGACATTTTGGATGCGGAAAGCCTTTTATATTATATTATATATTCTACTGTATATGCAGGGTATTAGGGCCAGATTTACTAACCGCTTGCGCCAGCGCAAACCCTCTTTTTGCGTTTAAAAACTACCGTCAGGATAAACAATCAGCGCTGAAAAGACGTGAACAGGGTTATCATGCGGTTGACCTTATTGCATATGCATTTATTGGAGTTTCCCTTTCCGACGCAAAGAGAGTATTTACATGAACCATGCAAGGTGATTTACTAAGGTTTAAGCTCATTAATTTATTGGTGTTTGCACCATTATTTACCGCTCCAAAAACGTCTTAACCCTCTCGAGTCGGCCTTCGCGCCGGCGTGATCGGCGTGCTTTTTTTCTTATCAGTGCCAAAGAGACTCAAATAACTCTGTCGTTTTTTATCATTCAGGCAAGTGTTATACATCATAATCTGTTAAGTTTCTATTTTTTCTATTGAGTAGGCTCATTGATTCTCACATCAGTTTGAAGCAAAAACTCTAGGCAACAACACCCATTAGTCAAAAGTCTTGTGGACACATCTTTTGTGTTTTGAGGCCTTAATTAAAATAAATAAATAAATAAAAATCTCAAAAACCATGCATAAACATTTTTCTCTCAAAAATGCAAGCATGTACATACATGTTGTTCACATATTATGGTAGCCCAGTTTGTGCTGAATACAGTGTAATTACACTTTTGCCATTAATGTGTTTATAAGTACAAAAAAAACACAAATGTCAGAGCATGTCAAAACTTCTAAAGGGCCCCAAAACAGCTCAGACTCCTAGGGGTTAAACCAGATGCTAACGGGTAGATTGCGTTGGTCATTATGAAAATGATCCGGCTGTGTCTGTTCTTTAATTTGCGTGTTGTCAGTAGATCACACACCAAACTGTCCACTCCCATTGCTTTTATTGGAATTGTGCTCTCACGCTAATTTGCCCTGTTTAGTAAATCTGGCCCTTAATGTGTAAAGGAGTACATGCAAGTAAATGTGGGTGTTTTTTACTTAGTGTTTGTGTGCACAGTCTGGCATGGAGTAGAGATGACAGCACTTGGCATTGGATCACATGCACAGTGTGAATTCTCTGTGTGGTTAGATTTTTATTGATGTTGTATTGATGTTCACACAATTTAACAACTCATCAAATGAGTGAGGTTTCGCTTGGCTGTTCCCTTTTTGAAACCTGTTGGTCTGTTTCTTTGTGGATACAAAATGTATTACAGTTTGGCCTATCATTGTGGTTTCTAATTTGTTCTATCATATTCATTTGGTTCCATATCAGCTTCCACAAAATGTTTGCTAGTCCATAGGGATCCTTATTTAGGATGTGAGATTATAACAGACCATGTGTTTTGCTGTTTCCAGGTGAATATGTGGACCGGCAGATGTGCCGGGATGCCATCCTTCCCATGCCTGTCCTGTGTGAGGTGCCCTGCCCCAAAGACTGTGTGCTCAGTCCCTGGACTTCCTGGTCTCTGTGTTCCAACACCTGCTCAGGGAAGAACACAGAGGGCAAGCAGACCAGAGCACGCTCCATTCTGGCCTACAACGCAGGGGACGGTAGGGTTTTTACCATTATTGAACCACTCTTATACCCCGTTTCCACCCAAATGGTGCAGATACTTGTGTAAGAGCTGGTGCTCAGACAGGGGATTTAGAACTATATAGATTTCCACTGAACTGAACAATGATGTACCTTAGTATGTTACTACATAGTTTATGAGACTTATGTGTGTTAAAAACACATTTTAACATGGAAGCTATTTAATTATGCATCTTTATGATATCACAGGCTTCTGTTGCAACAGTGAGAAGTTAAAATAAATACAATTCATAATAATCATTTTGAAAAATATTTTATGGTTCAAAGTTTGTGGTCAGTAAGATTTTTTTTGTAATATTTAAAAACAAATGTCTTATGCTTACCAAGGATATATTTATTTGATGAAAAATACAGTAAAAACAGTAATATTGTGAAATATTACAATTTAAAATAACTATTTATATTTTCTATTTAAAAATCGAATGTATTCCTGTGTAGTCGCGATAGTCAATAAATGAATTAATCGCACGATAAAAAAATGAGGTCAATAATTTTTACGGCTGCGATAATTTCCATTTGCATTCTTGTTTGTTTTCCTCGTGTCTCTCTCTCTCTCTCTCTCTCTCTCTCTCTCTCTCTCTCTCTCTCTCTCTCTCTTGCTGACTGCGCGCGTGCCTCGTCCGTTTGGGGAGGTGTTTATACTCGAAGCGCAGACTGGGTGCCGGCGTGATGACACGTCATGCTCGGTCAGATTTTCCCGGAACTCGTGCTTCTTCGGTTGCGGAGCCACGCACAAAGTTACAAAATTTTACGTGCACACCGCCAAGTGAAATGGGGTCTCGCGCACTACTGCCCGCTCCGCGTTGACGCCAATTTTGCCGTCAGAGAATGTCTTCTCTCTTGCTGTATCAAAATCTCCCCTAGCTTTCCTCAGAGATGGTCCCAATAATGTGCTTAAAGTCAAATTCAGTTTGTGCATGATTACATGATATAACAATTTTTTTAATACTGTATCCTAAATTGTGGATAATTGAGCTAAATATCATATACTGAAGTACATTTCTGGAGTGTTAACAATTAAAAGAAAAAACAACAACAAGAACCGTACAGAACCGAAAACCGTGAACCGTGAACTGTGAACCGTGCCACCCCTCATATGCACCTAAAACACAATCATCCATTGCAGTTTTCATCCATTTTATTTATTGTTTTTGGTATTTATTCAAGTTCATTTTTTGTGAACAGAATGAGAGTCCATTGCTTTTATTGTTTTTGGTTGTTTTGTTCATTTATTGTGGATATTTTAAATGTTTTCCGTTTGTCTAAATAGTCTTTAGAAATAAAAGTTTATTGATCTTTGAAAAAGTGTACCTGCATTATTATGCCATTATCATTATTTTAGATGAAAATGGTCTCAGAACGACAATATTATCGTTTATCACAATAATTTCTTGGACAATTTATCGTCCAGCAAAATGTTTTATTGTGACAGGCCTATTCCTGTGATGGCAAAGCTGGATTTTCAGCATCATTACTCCAGTCTTCAGTTTGTCACATTATTCTAATTATTTTAATATGCTGATTTGCTGCTCTGAAACATTTATTACTAATGTTAATTTTTAAAACAGCTGAATATTTTTGTGGAAACTGTGATACTTTTTTGATTATTTGATAAATAGAAAGTTAAAAAGAACAGCATTCATTTTAAAAATTTATATTTTGCAATTATTATAAGGCAAGCATTTACTTTTGGTCAATTTAATATATCCTTTTTGATAAAAACACAATAATAATAATTTCTTTAAAGAAAAATCTTACTGACCTTAATTTAAATGTCTTTATGCCTAACCAAACTTCTTTTGGTGCAACATTAAGAAGTTTTAAAATTCATAACCATCGATTCACAGATATGATGCTTGTAAATAATATTTTATTTTAGACCCAGTGAGTTTTACTGAGAACATACGGAACATTTTTATTCAGCTATTTTGACATCAGGTCACAGGGGCTGGAGTGGCGTTGGTTTTTTTGACCTGCATCCTCCAGTTTTTCTATTTTACCATAAAGCAATTATTTACTTGATGCACATTATAGCCCTTTCTATGATTAATATTTTAATTAAGTATTGGCTTTTTTAAGTGTTTTTATAAGGTCTCTCCAAAGATTTCTACTCTCTTAAATATAATCACTAGCTTGACTTTCTACGGTTGTGCATTTGTTATCCATGCAGATGTTCAAGTAGGCGTGAGCAGATTCTGAATATCTTACCGCATATACCTCCTTTATATTAGTTTAACTTTCTTCCATGTGAGCAGACTAAAAAAGCCGCCCATAACAAGGTAATAAGGTTCTCTGAGCGTTAAGTGATTCAAACCTCAGGTGAGCTCAGGCTGTAAGTGTGTATCTGATGTGTAATAGACTGATGGATAAGTGGTTGCTTTGGGCTAAAACCTCTTCCTTCCCTCCTCCACTCACCGGCCAGAAATCCATTTCCACAAATATCCTGCTTGAGGGAACAAGCCTTGCATTGCTGACTGAGAGCAAATCGGCTCAGTTTGCTTCAACATCACATCATTTTTACGGTCATTCTAGTGCTAGAATCAAAGGCAGTGTGTTTGGTGCATCTGTGTAGTGGGGTGCTTTATATATTACAGATTAAGCCCAAATGTGTGGCCACATATGTGCAATGACACATTCTGCCCTGTGGCAAATTGTGCTACGTGCTGTGGTCCTCTATTAGCCTTCAAACGATGCAGGAGACGGTGCACCAAATTGATGACAAGCGTCTGAAAAAGCAGGTGTGTGCTGACAGTAGCATGAAGTTTAGTAGATCCTGTTCTGTTTACCATCTGCCTCTGTGTGAGATGATGGCGAGAATGGCATATGTAGCACTGGTCATTTTGCTGTCCAGCATGAAGAATGAACAGGAGGAACTGACATTTAAAACTCCCACTCCAGTTACCTCAACTACTTACACATTTGAAAGAGAGGTTTAAAAAGAAAACAACATTTTAAATAAGGTTGCAAAGTAAACATGTTATCTTAAAGGGATGCTCACGCTCATGTCGTTCCAAAAGACTTTAATTCATCTTCAGAACACAGGTGAAGATCTCTTTGATGAAATTTGAGAGCTTTCTGTACTCTCCATAGACAGCTATGCAACTGACACTTTGAATCTAAAAAAAGTTCATAAAAATATTGTAAAATTAATACAAATTAATTGAGCGGTTTAGTTCAAATTTTCTGAACAGAATCGATCACTTTATATGATGAACAGATTGAATTTAGGCTTTTATTCACATATAAACATTCATCAGTGAACCTAAATTGAAGTTCAACTGAACCTGCTTGACATAAGAATGAACCTCATTGGTTCTTGCTGAAGCCTAAAGGTGCTGCGTAACACGAGAATGAACCTCATTGGTTCTTGCTGAAGCCTAAAAGTGATGCGTAACACGAGAATGGACCTCATTGGTTCTTGCTGAAGCTCAAACATGCTGCGTAACAGGAGAATGAACCTCATTGGTTCTTGTGGAAGCCTAAAAGTGCTGCGTAACACGCGAATGAACCTCATTGGTTCTTGCTGAAGCCTAAAGGTGCTGCGTAACACGAGAATGAACCTCATTGGTTCTTGTGGAAGCTCAAACGTGCTGTGTAACACGAGAATGAACCTCATTGGTTCTTGTGGAAGCTCAAACGTGCTGTGTAACACGAGAATGAACCTCATTGGTTCTTGTGGAAGCTCAAACGTGCTGTGTAACACGAGAATGAACCTCATTGGTTCTTGCAGAAGCTCAAACGTGCTGTGTAACACGAGAATGAACCTCATTGGTTCTTGCAGAAGCTCAAACGTGCTGTGTAACACGAGAATGAACCTCATTGGTTCTTGCTGAAGCTCAAACTTGCTGAAGCTCAAACGTGCTGTGTAACACGAGAACGAACCTCATTGGTTCTTGCTGAAGCTCAAACGTGCTGTGTAACACGAGAATGAACCTCATTGGTTCTTGCTGAAGCCTAAAGGTGCTGCGTAACACGAGAATGAACCTCATTGGTTCTTGTGGAAGCTCAAACGTGCTGTGTAACACGAGAATGAACCTCATTGGTTCTTGTGGAAGCTCAAACGTGCTGTGTAACACGAGAATGAACCTCATTGGTTCTTGTGGAAGCTCAAACGTGCTGTGTAACACGAGAATGAACCTCATTGGTTCTTGCAGAAGCTCAAACGTGCTGTGTAACACGAGAATGAACCTCATTGGTTCTTGCTGAAGCTCAAACTTGCTGAAGCTCAAACGTGCTGTGTAACACGAGAACGAACCTCATTGGTTCTTGCTGAAGCTCAAACGTGCTGTGTAACACGAGAATGAACCTCATTGGTTCTTGCTAAAGCCTAAAGGTGCTGCGTAACACGAGAATGAACCTCATTGGTTCTTGTGGAAGCTCAAACATGCTGCGTAACAGGAGAATGAACCTCATTGGTTCTTGTGGAAGCCTAAAAGTGCTGCGTAACACGAGAATGAACCTCATTGGTTCTTGCTGAAGCCTAAAGGTGCTGCGTAACACGAGAATGAACCTCATTGGTTCTTGTGGAAGCTCAAACGTGCTGTGTAACACGAGAATGAACCTCATTGGTTCTTGCTGAAGCTCAAACGTGCTGTGTAACACGAGAATGAACCTCATTGGTTCTTGCAGAAGCTCAAACGTGCTGTGTAACACGAGAATGAACCTCATTGGTTCTTGCTGAAGCTCAAACTTGCTGAAGCTCAAACGTGCTGTGTAACACGAGAACGAACCTCATTGGTTCTTGCTAAAGCCTAAAGGTGCTGCGTAACACGAGAATGAACCTCATTGGTTCTTGTGGAAGCTCAAACATGCTGCGTAACAGGAGAATGAACCTCATTGGTTCTTGTGGAAGCCTAAAAGTGCTGCGTAACACGAGAATGAACCTCATTGGTTCTTGTGGAAGCTCAAACATGCTGTGTAACAGGAGAATGAACCTCATTGGTTCTTGTGGAAGCTCAAACGTGCTGTGTAACACGAGAACGAACCTCATTGGTTCTTGTGGAAGCTCAAACGTGCTGTGTAACACGAGAATGAACCTCATTGGTTCTTGCTGAAGCTCAAACTTGCTGAAGCTCAAACGTGCTGTGTAACACGAGAATGAACCTCATTGGTTCTTGCTGAAGCTCAAACTTGCTGTGTAACACGAGAATGAACCTCATTGGTTCTTGCTGAAGCTCAAACGTGCTGTGTAACACGAGAATGAACCTCATTGGTTCTTGCTGAAGCCTAAAGGTGCTGCGTAACACGAGAATGAACCTCATTGGTTCTTGCTGAAGCTCAAACGTGCTGTGTAACACGAGAATGAACCTCATTGGTTCTTGCTGAAGCCTAAAGGTGCTGTGTAACACGAGAATGAACCTCATTGGTTCTTGCTGAAGCCTAAAGGTGCTGTGTAACACGAGAATGAACCTCATTGGTTCTCGCACATAAATCGAACATGCTTGAGCTTCCGTTTATCACAACTGTGTGAGTTGATGAATGTTTATATGTGAATAAAAGTATCTTTTCATCATAGCAAGTCTCTTCAGAAAATCTGGTCTAAACCACTCAATTCATATGGATTACTTTTATGATCTCTTAATGAACTTTTTGCAGTGTCAAAGTGGTAGTTGCATAGCTGTTTATGGAGGGGCAGAAATCTCATCTTTGTGTTCCAAAGATGAACATGAGGGTGAGTAAATAATGACAGAATTTATATTTTGGGTGAACTATCCCTTTAATATGATTCATATTATTTGAATTAAATTCATTGTTAATATTATTCAAATGAATTGAATATGTTTGATGTAATGTTTTTAACAAATGTACTGAATTTTATATTTAATTTAGCTATATTTTGAACAGTAGTATACATCTAATATGGAAATTAATTAAGATGTGACACAGCTGTTCATTATAAAATTGTTATTTACAGAATTTTTATCAGTTATAGTTATGTTTCCATCCATTTATTTGAATGCACATTTTGGGATATCGCAAAAAAAACTGCTGGATGGAAATGCCAAGATGCACATACGTTTAAAAATGTGCATTACACACGTGCTCGACTGAATATGATACATTATTTATCCGATAAGAAAACGTGCATAAACTGCAATGGAAACACTTTTACCAAATTCATAAAAAAAAAAACAATGCGACTTTGCGCGATGGGACGGCACAGCATCTGAAATGCTGTTTTGGTTGTTTTGAAATTCCTGAACAAGGAGTTTGTCGTCAAAGTGGTTCCGTATAATTAGTCAGGCATCTTCCTCCGAAATGTGTTTATTGCATTTAGTCTGCGTTCTTTGAGATGCAATTGATGTAGTATATACAAAAATTATTATATACAGAGGCTCCTCCTACTTTTCTTAGTGATATTTAGTGCTAGTTTATCCAAAAGTGATGATTTTGTTCTCTTTGACTCACTGGATGGAAAAAAAAGCATTTTGCGCAAAAGTTAAATTTGCAACTGGATGGAAGCTTATGAGGATTGCAACCAGTGAGGCATAATGATGCTAAATCAAATGTTTGGTCTCAAACTCAGAAGACATATTTTTGGGCAGGTTATACATAACTTGCAATTACATCATGTTGTGTCATTCACTGTGTCTGTTCGGAGAGAGGCTCACAGATCACAGAATGAGCAGTATCACAATTTCAGTTGCAAGGCACTGACCCTTGGTCAATGTCCTGGAAAATAGTGACAGCCTAGTGTATACCAAGATAAAATTTTAATGGGATGTTAAAAAATTTACAGTTATACATTTTAATGCACGATTACAAATGCACCACATATTTTCTCTGTCTAAGTGGAGGGCTTGACTATTTCAAATGCACCACTTCTTGAGGATGTCATGTAGGCATCGCTGCATTCTGCATCAAATGAAGATGAACACAAAATGAAATGTGGACGGCTGGAGCTGCAATATGAATTGCTGTTCTTAATGGTGCAGAGATGGACCAAGAACATGCAATTACACTGAGCTGTGCACAGACTCACTTTTGTAATTGTACAAAGGATTAGTCTTCATCTGAGTCACAGGTCAATAAACAACCGGAGGGAGTGTTAATCCCCATTTGAAACAATGTGATTCTGGTGCAGCTTTTTGAAGCTCTGCTAATGCACTGCCCTGGCATGCCCTGAACCACTATGAGATGCTTTGGAAGTCAAATAACCCTCCTTTTGTGACTCTGAAGAGTTTATTCTCTATTTCAGGGCCATCATGGTGGCTGTGTCTAGCTGTTCGCGGCAAGTGTTTTCTAATGGTTCTCACATGTATAATGAAGTGTGTGATAATAGTCGATAACCTTTTTATAAATGAGCTAAAGGACTTTGTGCTGCATTGCTACAAAGGATGAGTCAATTATTCATTATTTCTGGTGCTCTTGAACAAGGAGCACTGCTTTGATACATGGTTTGTCTATTTTTCTCATTCACTTGTTTACCATTTTCTCATTGATCGGTGTGCGGTTGTTAATACACACCACTATAGATAGATAGATAGATAGATAGATAGATAGATAGATAGATAGATAGATAGATAGATAGATAGATAGATAGATAGATAGATAGATAGATAGATAGATAGATAGATAGATAGATAGATAGATAGATAGATAGATAGATAGATAGATAGATAGATAGATAGATAGATAGATAGATAGATAGATAGATAGATAGATAGATAGATAGATAGATAGATAACGTGACTGCAGTGGATGTGGATGGATGGATGTGGATGGATGGATGGACGGATGGATGGATGGATTGAACAATAGAATGATAGAAAGAGCTATAGATGGATGGATGGATGGATGGATGGATAGAACTATAGATGGATGGAACAATAGATGGATGGATGGATGGATGGAACTATACAGTGAGGAAAATAAGTATTTGAACACCCTGCTATTTTGCAAGTTCTCCCACTTAGAAATCATGGAGGGGTCTGAAATTGTCATTGTAGGTGCATGTCCACTGTGAGAGACATAATCAAAAAAAAAAAAATCCAGAAATCACAATGTATGATTTTTTTACCTATTTATTTGTATGATACAGCTGCAAATAAGTATTTGAACACCTGAGAAAATCAATGTTAATATTTGGTACAGTAGCCTTTGTTTGCAATTACAGAGGTCAAACGTTTCCTGTAGTTTTTCACCAGGTTTGCACACACTGCAGGAGGGATTTTGGCCCACTCCTCCATACAGATCTTCTCTAGATCAGTCAGGTTTCTGGCCTGTCGCTGAGAAACACAGAGTTTGAGCTCCCTCCAAAGATTTTCTATAGGGTTTAGGTCTGGAGACTGGCTAGGCCACGCCAGAACCTTGATATGCTTCTTACAGAGCCACTCCTTGGTTATCCTGGCTGTGTGCTTCGGGTCATTGTCATGTTGGAAGACCCAGCCTCGACCCATCTTCAATGCTCTAACTGAGGGGATCTTGCATGGAGCCCCAGTCCGAGGGAGATTGACAGTCATGTTTAGCATCTTCCATTTTCTAATGATTGCTCCAACAGTGGACCTTTTTTCACCAAGCTGCTTGTCTCTAGTGTCTTTGGACAGCTCTTTGGTCTTGGCCATGTTAGTAGTTGGATTCTTACTGATTGTCTGGGGTGGACAGGTGTCTTTATGCAGCTAGCGACCTCAAACAGGTGCATCTAATTTAGGATAATAAATGGAGTGGAGGTGGACATTTTAAAGGTAGACTAACAGGTCTTTGAGGGTCAGAATTCTAGCTGATAGACAGGTGTTCAAATACTTATTTGCAGCTGTATCATACAAATAAATAGTTAAAAAATCATATATTGTGATTTCTGGATAATTTTTTTTTAGATTATGTCTCTCACAGTGGACATGCACCTACGATGACAATTTCAGACCCCTCCATGATTTCCAAGTGGGAGAACTTGCAAAATAGCAGGGTGTTCAAATACTTATTTTCCTCACTGTAGATGGATGGATGGAACAATAGAATGATAGATATAACTATAGATGGATGGATGGATGGATGGATGGATGGATGGATGGATGGATGGATGGATGGATGGATGGATGGATGGATGGATGGATGGAACTATAGATGGATGGAACAATAGATAGATGGATGGAACTATAGATGGATGGATGGAACAATAGAATGATAGATAAAATGATGGATGGATGGATGGATGGATGGATGGATATAGCTATAGATGGATGGAACAATAGATAGATGGATGGATGGATGGAACAATAGAATGATAGATATAACTATAGATGGATGGATGGATGGATGGATAGATAGAACAATAGATAGATTGATGGATGGATGGATGGATGGATGGATGGATGGATGGATGGATGGATGGATGGATGGATGGATGGATGGATGGATGGATGGATGGATGGATGGATGGATGGCACAATATATAGATAGATAGATAGATAGATAGATAGATAGATAGATAGATAGATAGATAGATAGATAGATAGATAGATAGATAGATAGATAGATAGATAGATAGATAGATAGATAGATAGATAGATAGATAGATAGATAGATAGATGAAAGATAGACATCCAATTTGTAATATTTGTTATAGACTCTAATTCCCTGTGCATTATTACAGATTTAACAACTGTAAAAAATGCAATGTACAAATGTAGTTTTACAGTTTGGGTAGTAACACTTGACCCTTTTTATCTTCTAGGTGGAAGTCAGTGCCCCAACAGCAGCACCTTGCAGGAGGTGCGCAACTGCAATGATCATCCCTGCACTGTGTACCACTGGCAGACGGGGCCCTGGGGTCAGTGCATAGAGGACACCTCCGTTCCGTCTGCCAACAGCTCGCTCAGCCGAGCCGGAGCAGGAGTCGGCACTAATGAGGCGTTCTGCTCGGTCGGCATGCAGACGCGCAAAGTCATTTGTGTCCGGGTCAATGTGGGCCAGGTGCCTCCTAAAAAGTATGTTGTTTCTATAAATGTCATGTGTTTCATTTATAGTGGACAAATGCAATGTAATTTTATTAAATCCATTATTTTTCTGCATTGTTGTACAAAAAATTTGGAACATATAAAGTATATAAATATATATTACGGTCACAGACATTCTTTTTTTTTTGCCGTTTATTGGAGCAGATAGTGAAGCAGATTATGTATTCTTTTTATAAAGCTCAATCTTGAGGTCCTCCGCTTGATCTTTATTGACAGATAGAGACTTTAAGTTGATGAGCTCTCAGTCGGTAGTTTTAAGTATCTGGATCTGGTCTTTCCCTGAAGGCGTCTACTGGGAAACTAAATTATCTGTTTATTTATTCAGTTTAATAGCAGCATTATTCTGTCAGTGGCTGTGGAAACAGGGTGTAGCTCAGGGACCCCATGCTGGCAATGGAAATGAGTCCTGCTTTCTTCCCGGGGTTATTCATGTGCTGGGCTTTACCCACTGATCTACACATTCATATACGCACGCAGATATACACACATGAGCCGCATGCTGATCGTTATGGGGTTTCATGTGAAAGGAGATAGAATATTGGTGTGATGCAGGGATAAGGAAAGGGATGGAGGAAGAAGTATTGTATATACAAAGACATATAACCAAAACAAAAATGCAATACTAGAGCAATATTATTAGCTATTTATATACTTTACCTACCAAAAGATTGTGACGTTTTAAAAAATGTTTTAAAAGTCTCTTATGCTTATGCCCGACTGCGACCTGCTCTCAGCACTAAAGACACCGAAACTCTAATTAATGCATTGATAACCTCTCGTCTCGACTACTGTAATTCACTTCTTTTTGGGCTGCCCGCTAGAACAGTCACTAGACTACAATATGTACAAAATAGGGATGCACCGAATCCAGATTTTTGGGGTTCGGCCGAATACCGAATCCACTGGTTAAGATTCGGCCGAATCCGAAACCGAATACCGAATACCGAATCCTACTCCCATCCGCAGTCCATTATCACAGTAAACACATTAATGAAGTTAACGACGTCCACAGCAGTGTAGGGATGCTATTGACCATTAACTGTTTTGGTCAAGTTTACTAAAGTAAACATTGTCGCTATTTCATGATGGTTTATAGAAAAATTACCCCGAGTCGTCCTCTGTCGTTTCAAAGAACAACCCAACGGAGAGCGCAGGAGGCGCGCGCTAGGGTTGTGCCACCATCGTGATGCCACGCCCCCGTTGCGAGTCTGTTGTGTGCGACACACTAATCCTCTTCTATAGTATTAGTTAAACTAAAAACTTAGCAGGGATTGCTCTGTAAATTAAATTGAGAATGTAACTAATGCATATATGCTATTTTAAATACTGTAGTCTATGCCAGATATATAGCCTACATTTTGAAATCATTTGAGGCTGAAACATCCATAAGCATGCGTGTTTATTTTAGCACTTCCGTCAGTGAAACAACACAGCCTATAAAACAAAAACGATTTTCAGTAAATAATGGTAACCTCAAGAATATATGAAAATGAAATATTAGTTAGAAAAATATTTGATTCATACTATTATTTCCCCGCAAAAATGTGTCATATAGGCTATACCGCTCTGCGCTTTGAGAGGAATGGGACACTGAATAGACACCTTCTTGAATATCTTCGTCTTCATATGTTCTGCTGATGTTGCAAAGCAACACTTGTTGTAAAAGGTCTGAAGAGCGGGTTTTATTTTTCACAGGGTCAAGACATTTAGGCATTGTTTGATTATTCACTGCCAGAGAAAACAAAACTAAAATCACCGGCGTGTGTGAAATGCACTATTCAAATAAACCAAACTTGACGCGCATTACCAAGTTTAATAACAAGAACAAACTGTGTTAAATAAAATTTGAAGTAAAAAGGTATTCGTCTTACAGTGTTTTTTATACTTTCCCACAGTAAAGGATGTGAATAGTTATAATAGACTTAATTATAAGCAAACGAAAGGAAGAGACGTTTATAATCCCCTGCGAACATGGGTGCGACGCGAGTGAAGAGTTGGAAAAAGAAACGAGATGTCCATGTCCATTGGGATAAAATGGACTACTAGGCCTATTGTTCAAATTCACGGAAAAATCGAGTGACCATATCCAGATTGCAAAACAGAATGAAAAAGTGCTCTCTGACCATTATTTCCTTTCTAGGCTAAACAAAGCTTTGTGCTTCACTCCTGTGGTAATATATTCACGTGAAACAGCATTCACATACAAAACACTGGGTTAAAATAACGAAGTTATTTTTTAAAAAGTAGAAAATAGTATTAAATGTAAAGAGATAGGCTATATTCAAATAAAAAGAGCTCAACTCTTAAGTGGAAGGAACCTATTTTTCCCCCCTCACGTGCAACCTAGCGGATGAATCATTATTTGGGTTAGTAAAAATAACGAAATGATGGTTTTAAGAGAATAGTATTTATGTAAAGAAAAGATATATAGTATATTATCTACCTATTTACCTAATTCCGGTTCTTCAAAGCTAACGGATTCAGTGTATTTTCGTTTTGTCATCTTAATTTGGAAAATTATTTAAGTGAAAAATATTTAGTGTAGGCCTATATATTTTATTAATTTTATTTATATTTTATCTGATCTATAGATCTATAGGCTGTTTGCACGGTAAAATAAAATACATTTTGGCTGTCTGTAGATTCCTTCATGCACAACTCGTATTCTCTCGGATGTTTCATATGCAAATGTTTTAACAGCGGCTGTTGTTTAGGGTCCTTGTCATCACGAAACAAATCGCAAATTGAACGCAGCTCAACTTGAATCGCCTTCTTTTGACTTTAAAGTATACGGCCACGTTTTCTGTTCATGAGTTCCATTTTCACTTTCAACAGCGGCGTCATTACGTTCGACCAGCGGGGCGCGCATAGTGCAAGCATAGGGTTCGGGTTAAAAAACCGAACCCAGTCAAAAAGCCCAATATTCGGCCGAATCCGAACCCGAACCCTGGATTCGGTGCATCCCTAGTACAAAATTCAGCTGCCAGAGTCATCAATCCAGTCAAGAAATCTGATCACATTACCCCTTTGCTCTATAATCTACATTGGCTTCCTGTTTCTGTCCGCATCCAGTATAAAATTCTATTGTTAACTTTTAAATGCCATAACTCTGTCTGACGCACCCACCGCTAGCCTAGCTTAGCACAAAGACTGGAGGTAAACGGCTCCAGCTAGCCTACTGCTCAATAAGTGATCAAATAACGCCAACATTTTCCTATTTACATGTTGTGATGTGTATAGGTACATATGGATGTACCATGGGTGCAGCGGCGCAATGATATTACGCAGCGCCTGAAAATAGTCCCCAGCATGCTCTCTGTGCAAGCAGGTTGTCACGTTGGTTATGTTGACGGAAGTTTGCCTATTTAGCCGCTGCACCCATGGTAAGGCACAAAGTTCCTTGATTATTACGCAGGAATGAGAGAGCCATATTGGTCTAATATGACCTTGCAACTTTTCATTTTCCGTCGGTCTTAGTACACGATGTAACTATACACATCACAACATGTAAATAGGAAAATGTTGGTGTTATTTTGTCACTTATTGAGCAGTAGGCTAGCTGGAGCCGTTTACCTCCAGTCTGTGTGCTAAGCTAGGCTAGCGGTGGGTGCGCCAGACAGAGTTATGGCACACACGGAGATGAGAATGGTATGTATGACTTATCTAACTCTGGGGGATACGGTGAATAAGTCCCCAAAAGTCGGCTTGTTCCTTTAAAACTGGATACTGTACTCGTTTCTGTCTTTCAACTATGGGTGGTAGATCATTCAGTGCTGTGGCACCAAAACATCCCTCTCCCTCTTACTCTGCGTGACACTGCTACTATATCCTCATTCAAATCTCAACTAAAAACATATATTTTCTTACAGTATTTCCAACCCTCCTCTGCTTAGTGTTCTGCGTTTTGTTTTATTGTTGTTTGTATTGTTTTTTGTTTTTTTCTCACTGTATATTTGTATATCTATGTTCTATATTGATGCAGTATATGTGCCATTATTTTGTACAGCGACCTTGAGCTTGGGATAGGCGCTATATAAATAAAATGTCTTATTATTATTATTATTATTAGTGCATTTAATTACATTATTTTGCAATACTAATACTAACCGAGTGAAAAGTTGAACCATTAAAAAAATAACGTTGATTTCAGAATGCCTTAATACGTGGTTTGTCTCCCTTTTGCTTTAATGACAGTGTCTTTGTGTCAAAACGGATGATCTTGTTCTCTAGCATGATTTATGATCCAAAGAACATCATGTGCTTCTTCTAAAGAGCATCTGTACATTATGTTTTTAATGTGTTTATGTGTAGATGTCCAGAGAGTCTGCGTCCCGAGACTGTAAGACCGTGTCTTCTGCCCTGCAAGAGAGACTGTATGGTCACTCCGTACAGTGATTGGACACCCTGCCCTTCCACCTGCCAGACAGGTGCCGATCTGCTTTTAAACACACATAAAACTTACATATACTTTAAAACTTCTGATGCATCTCTTGAACTAAAGGAAGAATAGAAAAATGTTTCTCAAAGGCTAAAGTTGTCTTTTATTGACATCAGTAGAAATATTGGCAGCTTTCAGCATTCTGTCAGAAGTGTTAAGAAACAGATTCTTTGTTACCACAATCGCTCTCTATCAACAATATAAAGAGGTATTGTTGCTTGGCAACCCCGCCTATATGAACCAGAACAAGTATTATAATAAGCCGCCAATATCTGAGCGAGCAGTTTGTTAAATGAAGTAAACAAGCATTTCATTTCTTGTAAAAAAAAAAAAAAATTCCAGTGAATGTCACACTCTTACATTATACAAAGAGAACTACCCTTGTTTGTACTGAAGACTTTGTAAGTTGAAGAACAGTGCAAAAATGTTATAAAAAGAATGAATAATTAGATGCACATATTTATAGAGGCCTTAACCCATGGAAAACTTCAGTGAGCATAACAATCACTGAATCACTGAAGTATATTAAAAAGGGGAAATCCTCGTTATAATTTCATTTCACAATTGCACTTAATATTTAAGTCACTAAACCAAAAAGCAAATGCTAGCTGGAATAAATATTCATTAACATTTTCAGAGATATAAAGGCTAAGGTTGGCTGAAAGCCTTGTTAAATGACACACAGTCATACAGAGACTAATGAACCGATGGGATTTAACATTGGGATGCTGTTTTTGCAAGATTTTCTATATTTATTCATGACAATCGAATGCTTTCTGTCCATCCTCTTGTGTATATCCAGGTGCTACCATCAAAAAGAAGCAATCAAGGAAACGCATTATCATTCAGCTTCCTGCTAACGGGGGCCAAGACTGTCCAGAAGTGCTCTTCCAGGAGAAGGAATGCGATTCCTCGTCTGTTTGTCCAGGCTACAGGTGAACATAATACTTCTGGTTGCAATTTTAGTACAGAAATTGTATAAAAAAAAAGTGCAATTATACATTCCTAAACTTAATTAATTACTTAACTTACTATAGTATTACTTTACCATCATATTACTATATTATGTATTATGTGTATTATATATAATTTGTAATTTTAGTATGGAAATGTAAAACAATTTATATATACTAAATATATATACTAATATATACACTCTAAAAAAAAAAAGGTTCGATATGGCACCAAAAATGGTTCTTCGTCGTAATCATAGGGGAACCACTTTTGGTGCTATATAGCACCATATCTTAACATGTTCTGCTATATAGCACCTTAGTTAGCGGTGCTATATAGCACCTTAGTCAAAGAACCGGTGAAGAACCTCTGAAGAACCACTGAAGCACCAAAATTGGTGCTATATAGCACTTAAAAAGGTTCCCCTATGATTACGAGCTCTAATTATATATATATATATATATTAGTGCAGAGCAAATTAACGCGTTAACGTGGGCGATTCATTTTTTCAGTTTAACACATTAAAAATATTTAACGCAATTAACGCAGCATCCGTTTTTTTAATCCATTTTTGCCCAGCGTTACATTATATGATCACGCTCTTATTTATGTAATGCTTTTAAACCATCTAAGCGCGAAAAGACACAAGAGAACATGCTGTATGTCAATGCCCTGTCTGTGTGGGTGCATCTCATGTCAGCTCATTGAGGGACACCCTGACACACACACTCGACGCACAGACAGACTCGCGTTATTCTCTTGCACACATCGAGTTCACTTTTGCTTTTGAACAAACAATAACAACAACACAGAGAATTTTTCCAAAACACCAGTTTTGTTGAGTATTCTCATATTAGGAGTCTTAAATTACGTATTAAATGAACTTGTGAGAAAATGAGATGCGCATGACGTGTCATGTTCGGCAGCGGCCGATCTTAAAGTGACAGGAGCACTGATTATGTCTGTTATTTATGTTCATCAAAGAACAACGGGAACAGAGAAAAATGTAGCTTTAATGATGATTAATCTATATTTAATTTATTATTTATCCAGTTAAGAAAGGTGTTTGATAACTATTACATTTCTGTATATGTCTAACATGGAAGGCCACAGGAAAATATAACATTTATTATAATGGGTTTATGTAAAGATTGTTTTAAGTTTACTTAAATTAAAAGTTATTTTTTAAAGCCTAATAAATGTTGGAATTGGTAGCTTTCAGTTATACTGTAATATAACGTCATTAATGTTTCATAGAGACATTAGTATCAGTGATACTGGCCTTCATTCAAAAAAAGATGCCATTACAACAAATATTTAAAATATGCCGTCTTTAAAATGTTTCTATATTAATTCGGAGAGTAACTAAAATTAATACAAGATCAAAATATTAAAAACTCCAAAAATATGAAAAATTTGCGATTAATTACAGAAAAAAAATGTGATTAATAAGTTTAAAAAAATTGATTGATTCCCAGCACTAATATATATATATATATACTCACCTAAAGGATTATTAGGAACACCTGTTCAATTTCTCATTAATGCAATTATCTAATCAACCAATCACATGGCAGTTGCTTCAATGCATTTAGGGGTGTGGTCCTGGTCAAGACAATCTCCTGAACTCTAAACTGAATGTCAGAATGGGAAAGAAAGGTGATTTAAGCAATTTTGAGCGTGGCATGGTTGTTGGTGCCAGACGGGCCGGTCTGAGTATTTCACAATCTGCTCAGTTACTGGGATTTTCACACACAACCATTTCTAGGGTTTACAAAGAATGGCGTGAAAAGAGAAAAACATTGAGTATGTGGCAGTCCTGTGGGCGAAAATGCCTTGTTGATGTTAGAGGTCAGAGGAGAATGGGCCGACTGATTCAAGCTGATAGAAGAGCAACTTTGACTGAAATAACCACTCGTTACAACCGAGGTATGCAGCAAAGCATTTGTGAAGCCACAACACGCACAACTTTGAGGCGGATGGGCTACAACTGCAGAAGACCCCACCGGGTACCACTCATCTCCACTACAAATAGGAAGAAGAGGCTACAATTTGCACAAGCTCACCATAATTGGACAGTTGAAGACTGGAAAAATGCTGCCTGGTCTGATGAGTCTCGATTTCTGTTGAGACATTCAGATATTAGAGTCAGAATTTGGCGTAAACAGAATGAGAACATGGATCCATCATGCCTTGTTACCACTGTGCAGGCTGGTGGTGGTGGTGTAATGGTGTGGGGGATGTTTTCTTGGCACACTTTAGGCCCCTTAGTGGCAATTGGGCATCATTTAAATGCCACGGCCTACCTGAGCATTGTTTCTGACCATGTCCATCCCTTTATGACCACCATGTACCCATCCTCTGATGGCTACTTCCAGCAGGATAATGCATCATGTCACAAAGCTCAAATCATTTCAAATTGTTTTCTTGAACATGACAATGAGTTCACTGTACTAAAATGGCCCCCACAGTCACCAGATCTCAACCCAATAGAGCATCTTTGGGATGTGGTGGAACGGGAGCTTTGTGCCCTGGATGTGCATCCCACAAATCTCCATCGACTGCAAGATGCTATCCTATCAATATGGGCCAACATTTCTAAAGAATGCTTTCAGCACCTTGTTGAATCAATGCCACGTAGAATTAAGGCAGTTCTGAAGGCGAAAGGGGGTCAAACACAGTATTAGTATGGTGTTCCTAATAATCCTTTAGGTGAGTGTATAGTTATATATATATATATATATATATATATATATATATATATATATATATATATATATATATATATATATATATATATATATATGTGAGTGTATAGTTATATATATATATATATATATATATATATACATATACATATACATATATATATATATATATATATATATATATATATATATATACATATATATATACATATATATATATATATATACATATACATATACATATATACATATACATACATATATTGTGCTACATACTAGGAGATAGGACTAGGCGGTATAAAAGATAGCGACAGGAGCAAAATATTAAGATACTAATGTTGACAGTGCTGATTTGTAACTAACCATTTTTTTTTAGATTAAATTTAAAAGAACCATATGTATCCAGTCTTCTCTAATTGTTGATGGGATGGAGTTCCATTCCCTTGCTGCTCTGACCGAAAATAAAGACTGACTATATGTACTTTTTCTGAGAGGAATAATGCAGTCCCCTCTTTCTCCACCCCTTGTGGCCCGATATGCAGTTGTTCTAATGTTTACATTCTGTTTTAATGGAGAAGACAGGCTATGTATAGTCTTAAACATAAGACAAGTATATATACATATTTGATCAGGTTTTCCCAACTTAGCAAATTATACTTTTTAAGTATTGAGCAATGATGAAAATTAATAGATTTCTTTTCAAAAATGTTTAGTGACTGTTTATACAGATACTACAGTAGTTGTACTCGCTTGTGACCAAGTTGTAAAACAAGTGATATAAGAAATAATCATAGAATGTTGATATAACATAGCAACCTCTGTTGACATATAGTATTGTATAAATCAAAAATTTGACAGACTAAATTTAACCTGATTACAAACCTTTTTAACTTGAGCCTTAAAAGAAAGTCTAGAATCAATTACAACTCCAAGGTACTTGTATTCAGATACAACTTCCTTTCCCCTGCTACAACAACATCTGGCACTACACATGAGCTGGTTTTGGTTAAAAACATGCATACCGTTTTAGAAGTATTTAACTGTAAACAGCTTTGTTCTAGCCAAGCGGTGACATTAACCAAAGATTTTGTAAACTCATTTGCAACTTGTGACACACTGCTCCAATGTATATAATAGGGGTGTAACGGTACACAAAATTGACAGTTCGGTACGCACCTCGGTTTTGAAGTCACGCTTCGTTACGGGTTCGGTACAGCAGTTTTACAAAATTGCTTTTTATTTATTTTTATTAAACAGTGGTTTACTGAGAAAAAAAGTGTCTGTCCTTGAATGAATTAAATTATAGCTAAAAGTTTATTGAAGATATTGCTGTAGAGCCCTTACTTGCACATTAATATTAAAGGTTAACAACAGAGCCCAGAGTTAACAACTATTAGCCTAAATTCAGTTGCTATTTATTTTTAGGTATAATAAATCAACACTCAAATAACACATTGTATGCTAACATGTAAACTTCACATTAGGCAGTTTTTGCATTAACTTCTATATCTAATTATACAATATTTTTTGTTGTTGAAATATAATTATTTACACACAATCTCATTTTCATGACAGATTTATTTAAACATACATGAAATAATCATGACATCACTAAGTAGAATACAGTTAAGTAGAATATAATGAATATATAGGCTAATATAGTGCATATATTTAGAGAAAGAGTTGATTTCTCTAGTGAATAAAATTATGTGGACACTGAATGACTGCCTGAGGTAAATGTGATGCTACATGAATTTGTTTCGTTTACAAGCAGTTATATTGAGGTCTTTCCGCTGTTGAAACACTGATTGAGCGATTACACCACATATGATACATGACAGTAAGTTGTAATGTATCCTCAACACACCTTCAGATGGTCATTCATGTTTATTCTATAGGAAGAGATGATCGATCGCGTTCACAGATGATCGCGTTCATGCGCGGCCGCTTGAACTGTGATCAGTGATCAGTCACGACACATTAAAGAGCGTCAAAACTGCATTTATCATTTGAATTTCGTGATAAAATGCACTGAATACTTCATATGTTCGTGTGGGAACTTGGATTGAAGTGTGTCCCATTCTTAAAACAAGCCGACTGTTAGCTGTTAAAGATTGCACTCGGAAACCGTTCGGTACACACGTGCACCCAACCAAAAGCCCTGTACCGAAACGGTTCGGTACGAATATGTGTACCGTTACACCCCTACTATATAAATAACAGTATCATCCACATACATTTGGATGTTTGTGTCATATATAGGATAGGATGCATTAAATTGAGCAGTGACTGTATTGAAAATATATATATATATATATATATATATATATATATAATTTTAAGTAAATGCTATTTTCATACTTTCAAATATGTATCATAAAGTAGCACAACTGTTTTCAACATTGATAATAAAAAAAAATGTTTATTGAGCATCAAATCAACATATTAGAATGATTTCTGAAGGATCATGTGACAAGACTGGATTAATTATGCAGAAAATTCAGCTTTGTCCTCACAGAAATAAAAACTTAAAACTGCCCTATATATATCTATGCTATAGGTGGAAAACCCACAAGTGGCGCAGGTGTCAGTTGGTGCCCTGGACCATTCGGCAGGACAGTCCTGGAGCACAGGAGACATGTGGACCAGGACTACAGGCTAGAGGTACAGAAAAACCCTCATTATCAACTTAAAACTGGCTCCTGAGATGCAACACCTTTCAATTTGAAAATAACTGTGTCTGTGCTTGTAGCAGTGCTTTACTTTGCAGATGGGTAGCTAGTTAAACACATGCTAAATGCATGATATTGGTAGTAATTTGATCTGTGACTGAGTGTTTAGCATCAAAGGTTTGTGCAAACGCTTCTGGATTTAAACGAAATGATCTTTAAGAGGTTCGGGAAGCTCTCTGAAGCAGTCGGAAGCTCAACCCTTTGCTCTAACTCTCACCAGTAAACCCTTTTAGGGTTCAAATGCAGGCCATTACTGTGATGTGATTGAAAAACATATTTGAAAATGAAAGATGAGATCGTCTTATCTTATATACACCCCGAGAGAGTGAATTTTTCTACTATTTAAGCATGTGATATCTCTGATAGAGATGCATTTACCGTATATGGAAGGTTCTACTTACAAAAAAGTGTTTTTATGTGGCTACTGTTAACTATTGGGTTAAAATTTTAGACTTTATTCAAAGAAAATTTAAGTATCTTGCTTATAAAAAGGATGGTGTTAGCTAGTGTTGTAGTCAAGACCACCTAAACCGAGACCAAGTCGAGATCAAGACCAGCGTGTGCCGAGACCAAGACAAGACCAATACTTTGTGTGGTTGAGACTAAGACAAGACCAAGACTTTGTATGGTTGAGACCAAGACAAGACCAAGACTTTGTGTGGTTGAGACCAAGACAAGACTAAGACTTTGTGTGGTTGAGACCAAGACTTTGTGTGGTTGAGACCAAGACAAGACCAAGACTTTGTGTGGTTGAGACCAAGACCAAGACTTTGTGTGGTTGAGACTAAGACAAGACCAAGACTTTGTGTGGTTGAGACTAAGACAAGAACAAGACTTTGTGTGGTTGAGACCAAGACAAGATCAAGACTTTGTGGGGTTGAGACCAAGACTTTGTGGGGTTGAGACCAAGACAAGACCAAGACTTTGTGTGGTTGAGACCAAGACAAGACCAAGACTTTGTGGGGTTGAGACCAAGACCAAGACTTTGTGGGGTTGAGACAAAGACAAGACCAAGACTTTGTGGGGTTGAGACCGAGACCAAGACCAAGACTTTGTGGGGTTGAGACCAAGACAAGACCAAGACTTTGTGGGGTTGAACCAAGACTTTGTGGGGTTGAGAGCAAGACAAGACCAAGACTTTGTGGGGTTGAGAGCAAGACAAGACCAAGACTTTGTGGGGTTGAGACCGAGACCAAGACCAAGACTTTGTGGGGTTGAGACCAAGACAAGACCAAGACTTTGTGGGGTTGAACCAAGACTTTGTGGGGTTGAGACCAAGACCAAGACTTTGTGTTTGAGACCAAGACAAGACCAAGACTTTGTGTGGTTGAGACCAAGACAAGACCAAGACTTTGTGGGGTTGAGACCAAGACCAAGACTTTGTGGGGTTGAGACCAAGACAAGACCAAGACGTTGTGTAGTTGAGACCAAGACAAGACCAAGACTTTGTGGGGTTGAGACCAAGACCAAGACTTTGTGGGGTTGAGACCAAGACAAGACCAAGACTTTGTGGGGTTGAGACCAAGACAAGACCAAGACTTTGTGGGGTTGAGACCAAGACAAGACCAAGACTTTGTGTGGTTGAGACCAAGACAAGACCAAGACTTTGTGGGGTTGAGACCAAGACAAGACCAAGACTTTGTGGGGTTGAGACCAAGACTTTGTGGGGTTGAGACCAAGATAAGACCAAGACTTTGTGTGGTTGAGACTAAGACAATACCAAGACTTTGTATGGTTGAGACTTAGACAAGACCAAGACATTGTGGGGTTGAGACCAAGACAAGACCAAGACTTTGTGGGGTTGAGACCAAGACAAGACCAAGACTTTGTGGGGTTGAGACCAAGACAAGACCAAGACTTTGTGTGGTTGAGACTAAGACAAGACCAAGACTTTGTGTGGTTGAGACCAAGACAAGACCAAGACTTTGTGGGGTTGAGACCAAGAGAAGACCAAGACTTTGTGTGGTTGAGACTAAGACAAGACCAAGACTTTGTGGGGTTGAGACCAAGACAAGACCAAGACTTTGTGGGGTTGAGACCAAGAGAAGACCACGACTTTGTTTGGTTGAGACTAAGACAAGACCAAGACTTTGTGGGGTTGAGACCAAGACCAAGACTGTGTGTGATTGAGACCAAGACAAGACCAAGACTTTGTGGGGTTGAGACCAAGACAAGACCAAGACTTTGTGTGGTTGAGACCAAGACAAGACCAAGACATTGTGGGGTTAATACCAAGACTTTGTGGGGTTGAGACCAAGACAAGACCAAGACTTTGTGGGGTTGAGACCAAGACAAGACCAAGACTTTGTGTGGTTGAGACTAAGACAAGACCAAGACTTTGTGTGGTTGAGACCAAGACTTTGTGTGGTTGAGACCAAGACAAGACCAAGACTTTGTGTGGTTGAGACTAAGACAAGACCAAGACTTTGTGGGGTTGAGACCAAGACAAGACCAAGACTTTGTTTGGTTGAGACTAAGACAAGACCAAGACTTTGTGGGGTTGAGACCAAGACCAAGACTTTGTGTGATTGAGACCAAGACAAGACCAAGACTTTGTGGGGTTGAGACCAATACAAGACCAAGACTTTGTGTGGTTGAGACCAAGACAAGACCAAGACTTTGTGTGGTTGAGACTAAGACAAGACCAAGACTTTGTGGGGTTGAGACCAAGACAAGACCAAGACTTTGTGTGGTTGAGACTAAGACAAGACCAAGACTTTGTGGGGTTGAGACCAAGACCAAGACTTTGTGTGATTGAGACCAAGACTTTGTGGGGTTGAGACCAAGACAAGACCAAGACTTTGTGTGGTTGAGACCAAGACAAGACCAAGACATTGTGGGGTTAAGACCAAGACTTTGTGGGGTTGAGACCAAGACAAGACCAAGACTTTGTGGGGTTGAGACCAAGACAAGACCAAGACTTTGTGTGGTTGAGACTAAGACAAGACCAAGACTTTGTGTGGTTGAGACCAAGACAAGACCAAGACTTTGTGGGGTTGAGACCAAGACTTTGTGTGGTTGAGACTAAGACAAGACCAAGACTTTGTGGGGTTGAGACCAAGACAAGACCAAGACTTTGTGTGGTTGGAACTAAGACAAGACCAAGACTTTGTTTGGTTGAGACTAAGACAAGACCAAGACTTTGTGGGGTTGAGACCAAGACCAAGACTTTGTGTGATTGAGACCAAGACAAGACCAAGACTTTGTGGGGTTGAGACCAAGACAAGACCAAGACTTTGTGTGGTTGAGACCAAGACAAGACCAAGACTTTGTGTGGTTGAGACTAAGACAAGACCAAGACTTTGTGGGGTTGAGACCAAGACAAGACCAAGACTTTGTGTGGTTGAGACCAAGACATGACCAAGGCGGGGCGAGACCGAGTCAAGACCAGACCAGCACTCCTTAAATTAATCTAAAAGATCCATATCTACTGTCTGAGAAATGTCTTGTATTTAATGAATAAATACAATTAGAATAGTAAGACACCATAGCGCTGTTACCAATCTAATCACTGACAATAAAATTCATGGCACATGCAGAAGTTGCATCTGAATTAGTACAATTACACCTGCATAAATAATGTTCAGATTAATTTAACATTAAAACATTAACAGTCACGGAATCATTAATTCAACCGATTTGTTTAAAGCAGCTGACTCATTTAATAACAAAACGTGGCCGAATGAGCAAATACACAGTTTAAAATGTGTCATTTAATATTAACTTCTTGTTTATTGAGCGTTTGTATAAATCAATATCATTTGCAATCACGCTTATATTCATGAATACAGCTCTCTTGCGCTTATGATATTGTTTAATTATATTCTATGTTATATAAATAAATAAAAATCACAGAAGTTTGTGGGCATTTATATTAATTTTGGCCATTTTTGAGACAATGCTGCATTGATTTTGAACCCGGCAGCACAGTAACAAAAGAAAATCACATTACAAAGAAGTTATTGATTGCATTTTAAGCAGTAGGTTTTACATCAAATCACATTAATGATCACCAGAAATGTAGTGATATCCTTTGCAGTTGTGGTCTTGACTGGTCTTGAGATAAAATCCAGAGTCCTCTAAATCCGAGACCAAGAAAAGACCGAGAAGAAATGCAGTCGAGACCAGGACAAGACCAAGACCTTCAAAAAATGGTCTTAAGACCGGTCTCGAGACCAAGACTTAAAATCACATATAGTAAAACCTTCTTTAGAAATCAACTTCTCAGCACCGCTTACATTAACCATTAGCCGTAATAGTGTCCCTCATTATGCCAGCATGACTGAAGAAGCAATCCAATACAATAGCTTTCACCCTCATTCAATGATATAAATCTGGATCCGTCCAGCTACTCAAGTCAATAGGCATTTAACCGCCCTCTCGTGTAATCCATCACAAGATGCTTATCTTTATTCAGAATGTGTGGCTTTATAAGGGAGACTGGGCTGATATTTATCAGTGTTAACCCAGGGAAGAACATTTTTATTTTTGTTCCTTTTTAGTTTTGTGTCTTTTTCTGGCATACTGTCTAGTTTACTCACAATTTATGATCTCTTTCTTCTTTTCTCCCCCAGCCGTCTCGTGTAAGAAGTTGGATGGTGGACCTGCAGACGTTGCAGCCTGTCTCAAGTTTGCAGGTCCTATGCCTCAACTCACTCAGTCCTGCCAGCTTCCATGCCAGGATGACTGCCAGCTGACCACCTGGTCCAAATTCTCATCCTGCGCCGCTGATTGTGTGGGTGTCCGAACCAGGAAAAGGACTCTTGTTGGTAAGTGCTGGATCAGCAGTTCTAATATTAACTTCCTGATGCAAAGTCCTCAAACTGGCTTTCCACACCGACGTTGCTTTCAACTGAACTAGATTACTGTATAATGCACAACATTTGCCCTTTACATTTTCATAGCTTTTTAAAGGTTTCCAGTAGGTAAGATTTCTTTAATGTTAAGCATAAGAGCATACTAAAGTCACCAAGGCTGTAAAATACAACAAACAAAATACAATAAAAACAGTAATGTTGGGAAATTGTATTACAATTTTAAAAGTGCTTGTCAAATCGATTAATTGCCCTCAATCGCATTTAACATAAAAGTTTGTGTTTATATAATACGTGTGCGTGTATGTGTATATACACATACATATACACATACATATATACAAAAATATACAGACACGCATACACAAACACATACATATATACTATATATATATAAAATAAATGTAATTCATATATATGTGCCAACTTATTTTATATAAACAAACTTTTATGTTAGATTTATTGATTTGACAGCTTTTTTCTATTTTAATATATTTTAAAATGTAATTTTTTTCCTGTCATGGCAAAGCTGAATTTTAACCAGCCAATGACTTCAGTCTTCAGTGTCACATGATCCTTCAGAAATCATTCTAATCGATTTGATTGCTCAAGAAATGTGTATTTTTATTATCAGTGTTGAAAACAGTTGTGCTGATATTTTTAGACCTTTTTTCTGGATTCTTTGATGAATAGAAAGTTCAAAAGCACACCATTAATTTGAAATATAATTTTTTTGTAACATAATCAATGTCGTTACGGTGTCCTTTGATAAATTTAACGCATCCTTACTCAATGAATATATTAATTTCTTTCAAAAATAAATAAATTACTGACCCCAAACAAAATATATTATACAGTTAATATATTTGTTCAGTTTTTTTTCATATTTTCTTTCATATTGTCATTGTACTAAAGCCAAAGGAAAAATTAGGAATTATTACGGATTTATGTAATTAAAATATTATTTATTAATTAATTAAAAGAAAAAAGTGAAACCACACTACTTCTGAATACTACTTTTAAATGCATACGTTTCTTTTTATAGAACTATATGCAGATTGCAGATTTAAGACTTTAAATACAATAATTGATCAATTTTAAACATTTAATTCCCATATTTCTGTGAATCTCCTAGCACATCCAGTTTAAAATCCCCTGTCTTTATTGATTTTCTCAATAGATTTGTTATATCTACATGTGTATTGTTTCACACTGGTAAGGACAAATTCAAAAAAGAGATCTGTCCGGTCATGAGGACGATTGATTAAGGAAATATCTTTAAAAATAGTTTTACAAATTGCTTTCTGTTAGATGCATATGCCTGAACCTCACCTGCCAGAAATGTGGTTTAACCTTTAGTATAAAGTGCCATGAGAAGCTTAGCCAGTTATTTAGAGTTTAACAAAATACAGTGTATGTGCCAAAGACCTATTTGCCCTTTGGAAGGCCTGCTATAAGTCAAGCAACTTTGCAAAAGGATTACACAAGATTAGGTCTTTAAATTTGGATAAGCCTGCTTACTCATGATTACCAGATCAGTGTGTTTTGACCAAAGGAGCTAGATACCATTACAGGATGATTTCTGTTAACGGTGCATACTGTACCGTGCTATTACAAAGGATTTATTTCTCTAAACATGAAAGCATTTTGAAATGGATAACATGACCTTCTAACTTTCGATCTAAGTATTGTATTGTTTGTGTGATGATTTTTTTTTTTTGTCTGGGCACAGGTAAAAGCAAAAAGAGAGAACAATGTAAAAACACACAGATGTATTCTCTGAGCGAAACCCAGTACTGCCCCTGCAACAAGTACAACGCCCAGCCTGTGGGGAACTGGTCCGACTGCATCCTTCCCGAGGGTGGACGTGTAGAGGGCCTGTTGGGTATGAAAGTGCAAGGTGATATCAAGGAGTGTGGCCAGGGTTACCGGTTTCAAGCCATGGTGTGCTATGACCAGGATAACCGCCTTGTGGAGACGTCACGCTGCAACAGTCACGGTGGGTGAAAAAACATGAAATGGCATTTCTGCATCACTAGTGTCACCAAATTAAATAGCAAAAAATGCTTAATGCAAACACTTCCCTGTATGCCAATGGACAAACAAATAGTCCTGCCACCAAACTAGGGATGGGCATTTCAAGCAAAGATAATATTCGAAGATCGCTGGGAATTATTCGATTTTTATTCGAAAATCGCAACTCCTCCCCCGCATGCACGCATGTAAAGGCTACACGCATATGAGAGAGAGGGAGAGAGACCATTCACACTCTCAATCTGCATGATAACAAACTGTTTAACTCATTAGGGAATAGGCTATATCAACTCAAGCCATATAATTATTGTAACATGCTGAAACATGACTGTTATTTGACATCACCCCTAGTTACCGCAACCTTTAAATGCCTAAAGTCTACAGTGTGTGCGTGAGGCGATGCGTTCTTCTTCTGTTGTCTCAGGGCGTTTTTACTCTGGCAGTTTAGTTCGAAATGGAGCACGGTTCGCATGAAAAATTACTAATGTGAAAGCTTACATACAGAGCTTGGTGTGCACTGAGGTACCGAACCCGAGAACACACAACCGGAGTTCGGTTGCACTCGGAGCTGTGCCACGATTCACGTGAATGCGAACAACACTCGGGTGTGCACTTGTTCAGGAAGAAAAGTAACCAGCGCATGCGTTTTAGCCGATTGCAATGTCATTAGTTCAATAACACACATGTAAGTGATGATAGTGTTGATGATTTACCTGAGATACGATCGCGAGAGTGAGCCTGCAGTGTATTATTGGCAGCGCCTCCCTCTGGTCACATGAACGCGTCACCACCACACCGAAAACATGTGGATTTTTTTGAAGACAATAATCGCACAAACTATTCGATATTCTATAATTAAATCAACTATCGAATATTCGAAAATCGCGACCCATCCCTACACCAAACTCACATCATTGGTTGAGCCAGTGTTGCTGTGTAGTGATTTTTTTTTGTTGTTGTTGACAAAATCATCTGTAAATGTAGACAATATTTTCCCAGGTTAAATTTATTTTTATCATTTAATTTAATTTAATTTAAATTGTTTTTATTTATTCTAATCATTTTACAAAATAATAATGTAAATCTTACAAATAAATGATCTAATTTTACAAAAGTAACCTTTCATAGGACGAATTAATGCAAACGTTCAATTGTTTTATATTCTAATCTGGGATAAGTATTTGGGATAATATTTTCAATATCAATTATGACTAATTCTCTCGGAATGTCTTGGTGGAAAAGTCTAACGCCCGTTTCACACATACTCCGTCTGCAGTGCGTATGCGGTGCGTATTTTTTTCCGTACCCATGTTAACGGATTACAGCTTCCACACTGCACGCGGATGCTGTCCGTCAGTCCGTTCCAGGTGCGGTGCGTCTGCAGCAGTCCGGCGATCGTTTCCGTACCGAGTCTATTTTTTGCTGTGCTGCACTGCGGAATTAAAGTGACAGCACATTGTTCGCTTTAAAATAAACATGTACTGACACGAAAATCTAGTAATTTTACCACAGATGTATGTCATTTAAAATATACTCTGTTTCAAAGTCAACACATGGCTTTTTTTTCTCGGGTAAAGCAAGGAAACAACACCTTACCTGGCATTTAGGTTAAAAAATTGAAATAATGGAGAGCACGTAACGTTACGTTCCTGGAGGTGGAAAAACAAAGGTCTTTATGACCTGCTTTTAAAAGGGTTTAAAAACGAAAGAAAAGACGAGAGTCGGCTGTTTCTATTGTAAGTTTCTCATTTAAAATGTTTATAGGCTATAAGTTATATTTCAATGTTTTGCCACTTGTGTGAGCTAAAGTATAGGCTATATAAAGTTATATAGGCTATATAAATATAAAGTAATGAATTGAATAAAACGTTGTTTAAATGTACTACGTTAAAACGTGACATCTATGAAAGTGTAAACAAAGAGAATTGCAATTCTGACAAGCCATGTTCAGTAACAACTTTTGGATTTGAAATAAAAATAATAATGAATAAATGCTGTGTTTGTGGTATACAACCGCGGATCAGTTGCGCGCTGCAAACGCAGCATATATGAAAGCACAACAGCGCGTGCTGCTCCTGCACCGCATACGCACCGCAACACGCACCGCATACGCACTGCAGACGGAGTATGTGTGAAACGGGCGTAATTCTGTTTGGGCACCTTTCACCACCTCCTGGAGCAAGGAGCTCAGAAACGAGCATTTGGCAATCCTTTCCTCTGAGCCCGAGATTAGACTGTGGCAAACTACAGCGTTAGATCAAAGCATGTGGGATGTTGTGGGCAATGCAGGAGCTCTGTGACGTTAAGGCCTCTCTCTTTATGAGTCACAATCCTCTAGTATGGATTGTACGCTCTCAGCTGGAGGCCCGTGAGTGGCTCAAAGACTCGGCATCCCCAGAGTGAATGTGTGCTGACGGAGGCAGGGTGTTTCTCTCTCTCGCTGCCTCCTCTCTCGCTCTTCCTGCTGCTTCTGAGACATCCCTCACTCCAATCAGACCCCATACCCTCACCGTTTGAAGCGGGGTTGCCATTTTGTGAGGCTGTCAGATTGACATGTTGCCCAAGGCAATTTGTGTGTGTAGAGGGTGTTTAATCCAACTATGAGAACTTTCTTTATTATGGATTCTGGTTTTTCAAGAATTTCCAGAACGGAACCATGACCTTTGCAAGTTGTGATGTAAAATGAAACGTCAGCAGACCATATCAGTGCAAATGCCATAACCTTGACCTTAACGCTGCTTTAACACAGACGCTCGATGCTGTTTCACCTGTCACAATGTATTAGACTAACTCCAGTAACCAGCGTCAAAACTGTATCATGTTTGTTTGACTCACTATTATAGAAACACTCGGTTTCATTCAACTCTCTCTTACCTCTCATAGGTTACATAGAGGAAGCGTGTATCATCCCCTGTCCATCTGACTGTAAGCTCAGCGAGTGGTCAAACTGGTCCCGATGCAGCAAGTCCTGCGGAAGTGGAGTCAAAGTACGGTCCAAGTGGCTTCGGGAGAAACCTTATAATGGTGGCAGGCCGTGCCCCAAACTGGACCATGTTAATCAGGTATGCTGTTATATTTTTTTAATGAATATGTGCTTGTCTTGTTTAAATGATTAATTACCGGGGTGCTGTAAATTTTTGATCAAAGGACCAAACGGAATAGCATGTTTCTTTAATGCCCTGCAATGGGGTATACTAATATGTTCATATAATCACGGGACATTGATTGTGCATTATAGCTTTAGATTATTAAAGATTGCTAGGCTGAAACTGTGTGAATTTACACAACATTAAATGGTTTTGGAAGTTGCTAATACAATTTCTCTGCAAACACCCCCCCACCCCCCACCCCCCTCTCTCTCTCTCTCTTATCATGGCGGGAATCCTGCAACAGGCTCAGGTAAAAAAAATCACGTTTTAAATGATTGATGAACCTATTCTTTTTTGAATGATATGTTTTGTATAATAATCATTTTTTGATCAATTATTAATTCAAGATCTTGATAAATGTATGACTTTGAGGCCCAAGGGCGTGGGAATTATCTTAAAAGTGGCAGGGAACATTATAAACCTGATTAGTTTGGCTCATGAATATTAAGTAGGTGATGGACACTACCTTTGAATGCAAACGTTTTTTTATAGCATTTATTAATCTGTTCATTTGAATTTTTATGTTAACTTAGATATTTTTATTAGTAATAATAAGTTAATTTTAGATTATTAATACATATTAGGTCATCTGTTACCCTACCGTTCCAAAGTTTGGTGTTGGTCAGATTTTTTTTTTTTTATGTTTTGAAAGAAATATGCTCACCAAGGCTGTATTTATTTGATCAAATAATACAGTAGAAACAGTAATATTGTGAAACATTATTACTATTTAAAATAACAATTAATGACAGTTGAATGTTTAGACCTTCCTTCAGAAATCATTCTAATAGGCTGATTTAATGCTCAAGAAATAAATTCTTCTTTTTATCAATGTTAATATTTTTATGGAAACCGTAATACTTTTTTTTCAGGTTTATTGGAGAAATAGAAAGTTCAAAAGAACAGCATTTATTTTAAATAGATTTCTTTTGTAACATTATAAATGTCTTTACTGTCACTTTTGATTAATGTATTGCATTCTTGCTGAATAAAAGGAGTTAAAAAATAATAAAAGTATTATTTAAATAAAAATCTTACTCACCCCAAACTTTTGTAGTGTTTGAACAGGTATGAATTAACATTGAACCATAATATATTTATAAATTAACAGTAACCAAAATATTTGTTAGTTCATGATAACTAAACAGTTAACTAATGTTGATTGAATTAAACCTTACTGTAAATTCTTACCAATAAAGCTTTTAAATAAAAGCTTATTATTCCCCAAAAAGTTGGTGAGCAGTCACAGAAAAATTGTTTTTATAATGCCCAGCTGAAAGCTCTGTGGTGTCTCCTCAGGTGTATGAAGTGGTACCATGTCTGAGCGACTGCAGTCAGTATGTCTGGGTGGCTGAGCCGTGGAGTGTCTGGAAGGTCAGCAATGTTGATCTGAAAGAGAACTGTGGGGAAGGTGTACAGACGAGGAAAGTTAGGTATGACTAAACAACAGAAGCATTAGCAACATTATTACTAGTAATGCGCCTTTTTAGAAAGTCCTGCTAAGTTCATGATAGTCCTAACAGGTGTTTCATTTCATGAAGGTGCATGCAAAACACTGTTGATGGACCTTCAGACCCTGTAGAAGACTATCTCTGTGATCCGGAAGAGATGCCTCTCGGAGCCAGAGAGAGCAAGCTGCCCTGTCCCGAGGATTGCGTTCTGACTGATTGGGGCTCTTGGAGTCGATGCCCACTGGTGAGAGGAGACATTGGCCCTGTTTACACCTATATTAAGATGCGCTTTGGTTGATTGGATCACAAATAGATGAGGGAGACATATTCTCGTTTACACCTGGTGTTTTAATCCGCCTCTTTTGTCCACTTTTGACCACTTTTGTCCTGATTTCTTCGAGGGGAGGGTCTATGGCAAACTCGGTCCAAAGTTTTGCTCCAACCCCAAATAAACACACCTGTCCCAGCTAATCAGTGGCTGTGTCCGAGACCTGGAAAATGCTGCCTTCGGAGGACACATTTCAAGGCAGGAAGGCACCAAGGCACGTCCGAATCTGATGTTAGCTTCACTTCCTGTCTCCAAAGATACCTTCATCTGATCGATTTTTGAAAGGAAGCATATTTGTATCCTTCGCTGCCTTTGATATCCCACAATCCTGTGCTTTCCATTCTGTGACAGTTGAGCTGGGAAAAATGTTGCGAAAGTTGCGCTTGCTGGTCAGTTTGTGTGTAAATGTACGTTTTTTTTACCAACATTTTCCACTTCTGATGTCATTTCTAGAAATTACTAATGCAGTAATCAAATATTTGTTTAGTTCTCACCAAAACTCTCTCTATTTTGCTGTAGACCATTAAATGGTTACACTGCCTAAGAAGTCTGTCCGAAATTAGTTTCGTGTGGTGCCTTCATGCACAAACGCTTCCTTACAAGCCATTGTCTGATAAGGCAGCGAGGCAACGAGTCAGCTGCCTAGGTTTTCGGACGCAGCTAGTGTCTCACAAGGCCCTACTAAGACCTTGATTAGCTGGTTCAGGTGTGTTTATTTGGGGTTGGAGCTAAACTCTGCAGGACAATGGCCCTCCAGGATCGAGTTTGGAGACCCCTGGTCTATGGGATGTAAAATGTATGGGATTTTTCAGATATTTCGATCTAATGGGTGAAATAACCTCACGCAATTTACATATGAACACACCAAAGACGACGGAAAAACACACAGAGCAGCAGGTTTCATTTCTGCTCTAATAGCCGCAAGACCACGCCGAGCACGGTGAGTGAGTGTTCGAAATGTGTGTGAGAACATTGTGTTTGGTACGGTTTCATCTTCAAACCAAACTTGGGTCTTCAGCTGACAAAGTTTAAATCCCATCATGTTTACGCGTTAGGCAGTCTTTTGTGGTTTTCGACTACCTCTGTTTTTTTTTTTTCACAAAATCTGTAACATTCTCTCATTGTTTGGACGTAGTAAAACACCCACAAATGTAACAAAAAACATCTGGGTCATGTCACTGGCCTTGAAATCAGGATTAGGCATAAAATAATGTCATACATGTGAAAACGAGTTGTAACCTGGCTCAGAAGAAGATAGGAATCATATCTCTGTTGCAGTTTTTCTGCTTATTCAAGACTTATTCACTTTACAAATGGTTGTCCAAAGCAAAATTGCTTCAAAATGCACATATTTTGAGTGTGACGTGCTAGAGCAAAACAGACACCATTTTTGCACTCCCCAAAATTATTTGGAAAAAAGTATTGGATTTCATTCAGCAAATGTGATGCAGGGCGATGTAATTAATTGGCCCAAGCTTAACATTCCTTGCTGTGTGGTGTATATGATGAAGCTGAGCTCAACACTTTGTCTGAGAAGTTAAATGCATTCTGATTGGCCATGCTGGAACCTCTTCCACCTATTTTTCCATCTCCTGTTGAGAAGTATTTTGAGGTGCAGCATGTTTTTCAGAGCAGCTCCACACCAATCGAACATTTTGGTCAGCTGTGCACGAGCAGTCAGTAAATACAAGGCAAAATAAGTAATCCGAGGATGGTTTTGTGTATGGCGGGGGTTGCTGGCTCGGCGCGAGTAGCGAGCTCACACATGAAATCGTTTGCAGTGGCATATAAGTGTGTGTATAGGCATTATTGAGGATTCTCTCAGGAGGAGGGTTACTCATGTCTGTCTCAGTGTGATTCCCAGGCACGCTGCCACCAAACTGCAAGGGTAGCTAATTGCCATGGATACTGAGACTATCCCTGCGGTTAAAATGCGGGAAGGCTTAAAACATCTTACACATGACATCTGAGAGGAATTTATTTCCCTCAGAAATAGCAGGGGAAATGTGAAAGCGAAATTAATCCGCTGCACATATGCTGACTATTTCAAAACGCCCTCTCTTTTGTCCAGTCGATTGTATTTTTGTTGTTTATTAATCATTATTTGTTCATTGAAAGCTTTGTTGTTGTTGTTTTGAAGCCATGCAATGTGAACGGTACAAGGCAGAGGACCGCCAGCCCTATACGTCAGTCTGGTGAAGGGAAACAGTGTCCTTCAACTACAGGGAAAGAAACATGCAATCTGAACACCAACTGCTTCCATTACTCCTATAATATCACAGGTAAATATTGACGGCATCTTATCTAGAACATTTGCTAGCTACCAGATCCATGCAAAAACTAAAGAAATAGTGTGGTCAAATCGATTTATCACAATAATTTTTAGTGCTAAATCGATTAATCGTGATTAATCGCATCGAACATAAAAGTTTGTATATATACATTATATACAGTATGTATATATATATATATATATATATATATATATATATATATATATATATATATATATATATATATATATATATATATATATATACACACACACACACACACACACACACAAACATTTATTTTAGATGTGATACATTGTGATTAATCGATTTAGCACTACAAATAATTGTGATTAATCGATTTGACCACACTATTTTTTTGTCTTTGCATGGATCAAATCAACATAAAAGTTTGTATACATAATATTAGATGATAGATGTGATTAATCACGATTTGACAGCACTAAAAATAACTTTGATTTGCCGATTATGGCTATTCATCTGCCATTTGGCCTCTTAACCTTCTTATTCTGTTCAGGTTCATTTTAATAGATTGAAGAAATGATTAAGTGTCAGTTTAAATGCTCTTGACTTTTCCTAATTCTGATTATAAACTAATTTCAACATAATATCAGCATTCTTTTTTGGTTTTAGCTCAAATAGTAACGTTTGCATGGCACTCATAAGACCACGGTCATGGGTGTGAATCCCAGGGAATGCATGAACTTAGAAAATGAATACACTGAATGCAATTTAGGTCCCTTGGATAAAATAATTTGGCAAAGGCATAAATGTATTGTGCTATAAAATATTATTTTAATAGAATAAAATCTAAATAAAATATACAAATATAAATAAACAAATATTTTATGTTACTTATTTTGTCCTCTATGAATAATTGTGTTGTTATTATTATTTGACATTACCTTGGAGGTCTTAATATTTAATTACATGAATACCTTATTTTAATATTATTTATATACTATTATAGTATTTATTCATATTTTGAATTATCTTTTATTTTTATATTTTAGTTTAAGTTTTAGTAATTGATATGCTATGTGCTTTGGTAATTTGTATTTATTTTTGTTTATATTTATAATAATTTTATTACTTCAACATAAACTTTATTATATTTCAGTTTAAGGCAACATTCCCAATTTGCTTTTTTTTTTTTTTAAGTTTATGTTTTTCATCGAATATTATTGCAACTATATTGCAATAAAATAATTTTTTTTAGGCTTTTTTTTAGTTAACAATGACAACACTGCAGAGGTCCCAGGTATGAAACTTTAGAAATCAAAAAAAAATAAATGTATCTATATTTCTCATCCAGACTGGAGCACATGTCAGCTGAGTGAGCGAGCCGTGTGCGGGGTTGGATTCAAGACACGCATGCTGGACTGTGTTCGCAGTGATGGCAAGTCCGTGGATCTGAAGTTTTGCGAGGAGGTACTTTTCTCTTCACAAGATGATTTACAAGTGATGCTTCTGTTGAATATCCACCTGAATAAATCTCTGTTCTTTTAGCTTGGTCTTGAGAAAAAATGGCATATTAACGCTTCCTGTGTGGTCGAGTGCCCTGTCAACTGCCAGCTGTCTGATTGGTCGTCTTGGTCTGAATGCTCTCACACCTGTGGTCTTGCAGGTAGGCCAACACTTTAAATTGAAGGTCTCGCTTTGAAGTTGAATATGTGCCAGAACACGCAAAAAAAAAATCACAGTTTTTGTGATGATATTAAATTAGCATGGCTTGGTTAATTCACACTCTCAGCAGTCTAACAGTCTGTTTCAGACAAAATCAAAAGCCCCAAGAGGGTCTTTGGGTCTTGTGGTCCAAAACGTTAGTCTTTGATGTGAGCTTACATGACTGGTTCCTCAAATGGCAGGTTTTAGGGAATTATACTGAGCTCTCAGTTGTCTTAGAATTACCAAAGCGTTGGCTGAAACCACAAAAAATGTATGGTGTGAGAACAATTGTGTTAGCACCCTGAAGCAGCATTTGAGAGGAGGATAATGATGTCCTTGAGTGTAATTCCATCTGCTCTGACGATTGATTAGGGGCCCATTATGTTTGTGTGCTTGGGGCCTAAGAGACCATTCCACTACACATGGGTCTTTGAGAGTCAATGGCCAGCAGCAGCAAGAGCAAACCCTGCTACTATATGAAACCTGTGCTGGCTTAGTTCATTGTAGCATCTATAATCTGTCCCCAGGCTTGAGGATTCCCTCAAAGTTAAAGAATCAGCAGTTGATCTGTAGCCTGTCACAGAAAGAGAGAAGTCCTCACACCGATATGAATGCAAATAACTACACTATATTTCCAAAAGTTTTGGGACGTCTGCCTTTAGATGCACATTAACTTTTATGACATCCCATTCTTAATCTGTCGGGTTTAATATGGAGTTGGCCCACCTTTTGCAGCTATAACAGCTTCAACTCTTCTAGGAAGGCTTTGCACAAGGTTTAGGAGTGTGTTTATGGGAATTTTTGACCATTCTTGTAGAAGCGCATTTGTGAGGTCAGGCACTGATGTTGGACGAGAAGGCCTATAATTCATCCCAAAGGTGTTCTATCGGGTTGAGGTCAGGACTCTGTGCAGGCCAGTCAAATTCTTCCACACCAAACTCGCTCATCCTTTATGGACCTTTCTTTGTGCACTGGTGCACAGTCATGTTGGAACAGGAAGGAGCCATCCCCAAACTGTTCCCACAAAGTTGGGAGCATGAAATTGTCCAAAATGTCTTGGTATGCTGAAGCATTAAGAGTTCCTTTCACTGGAACTAAGGGGCCAAGCCCAACCCCTGAAAAACAACCCCCCACACCATAATCCCCCTCCACCAAACTTTACACTTGGCACAATGCAGTCAGGCAAGTACCGTTCTCCTGGCAACTGCCAAACCCAGACTCGTCTGTCTGATTTCCAGACAGAGAAGCGTGATTTGTCACTCCAGAGAACATGTCTCCACTGCTCTAGAGTCTAGTGGTGGCGTGCTTTACACATTGGAATTGGTGATGTAAGGCTTGGATGCAGATGCTCGGCCATGGAAACCCATTCCATGAAGCTCTCTACACACAGTTCTTGAGCTACTTTATTCTCCAAAATGTATTTAAATTCAGAAATCAAGAGAGAAGAGGCATATTCTAGTCTTTATATATAGGAATTGTGTTTTTATGTATTTTCAAATGAATTAATAGTGCTGGGCATTAATATTCCTGGTGATTGCCCCACTTAATACACATGAATATAATGAAATCAGGCAACAATTTATGTATTTGTTTTTATCAGTAACGGTAAATTAACGTGTTAGATGCGGTACACGATCTAACAGCAGTTCAAAGCAAATTAAACTCAGTTGTGAGTGGGGCCATGAGATAAAGAGCTTGCATTGGCTATCCTGTGGCTCACTGCTTATGTTGTTTGCCCTAAACCTGGCATCTCGGCCACCAGTAGAGACAGGAAGAGATGAAAAGGAAGAAAGAGAGAAAACAGAGAAAATGAGCGATCCCTACAGCTAAAAACTCTCACAAAGGCACACAAGCACTTGTGTATGTATAGTTTTCCCAACTGAAACCATCATATAAAAAGAGGATGCAGTGCACTGGCAGTTGATTTGGTTTGTTGCTGCTGGAAAGCATGGAGCTTCAGAGAGGATTCTCTGCAGGGATGGTCCATCACGGCAGGCTGTGGTGAAGATGAATTGCATCTGGTACAACTAGCTTCAGGGCAACGTGTCAGCCGGGTACTGGGCTGTGATCATGTTTAACATTACGAAGTGCCTAGCCGTGCCCTTCGAGGTTGTGTACATACAGCATTTTTCAAAATAAAACTAACTGCAAAGATGTTAGACACCGTCTTATCCAACCCCAGCCCAGAATCGCTTCTGCTAGACCCGATGACCTTGTAGCACCACTTTTGCTGTTATATTTTAGTGCCAAAACCCGTATCATATTCAGAAACCATAGGCGGGGTTTTACTTTTGTGCTCGGGGGGATTTATAATTTACTAAATAATAATAATAAAATTAAGATATTAAAGATAAACAAGAATGGTAAAAGAAGTTATAGGTCTAATTGTAGTTATGAAGTAAACTATTTTATTCGTATAATATGTTGAAAATTTAAATGTTTCTTGTCTCATCACATTCATTTATAAATTACATGAATCATAAACGGTAAAATTTCATAAAAAGTTGAGTAGTTTGCATCCCTAAAAAGTCTTGTACTGTCGGTCACTGAACATGTCTATCATAAAACAGTAGTCTAATACTTAAATCTACTTGTATAGAAAATATGATTTTAAATGTCCTCATTATTAGATAAAAAGTCAAATATGACATGCACAAGTCATTGTGAGATGAACAGTTGAAATTATGACTTTAAAAATTCTGAGATAAAAATTCTAAATTTTAGATTTAAAGTCAAAATTATGACTTAAAAATCTAAATTATGATTAAACGGCCTAATTATTAGATAAAAAGCTGAAATTAGACTTTAAAACAGGGATCTCAAACTCATTTTACCTGGGGGCCGCTGGAGGTAGACTCTGGGTCAGGCTGGGCCGCATCAATTATTACACATAAAAAGTTTTTCAAGTATTCCAAAAAAAAGTAGCACAACAGATCCAATCTTCTCAATCTTTATTATTAACAGTTCTTCAACATGAATGTTTCTTCTGAACATGAACTGTTCCTCTGAATTTGAACTAAATATAGCCTATAGAAATTAAATCATGTAATATGATATAATTAATGATTTTAATTTTATTTTAAATAATAGACTAATTCACAGCAAGGCCATAACCAGGTCAAACAGAACAGTGAGCGAAATTCTAGGTCTAATTCTAGTTGGGAAATAATCTTTTTGGGACTATTTGTAAACAATATTTGCATTCATTTGCGTCAAATATATTATTAGTCCCGATATTCTTTGCATGAGTGAGTGAATAAATACATAGATCCGCGAAAGACTGTTGAATTCTCTAGTGGTCTGGTGGTAGAATTTTTGTCAACCGTGTCAAAGGTTCCGGGTTCTAATCCGCTCTCATATAGTTTTTCTTCATTAAAATGCCGACTCAGCAAAAAGGTGCTTTTCAGAGCAACGCGCGGGCCGCACTTACACTAAACTTTGATGTCAAGAAGGGGGCCACAAAATATCATCCTACGGGCCGCAAGTGGCCCGCGGGCAGCGAGTTTGAGACCCCTGCCTTAAAAAGTCTAAATTATGACCAAAACACACACTAAGACATTTAAGAGATGAAATTATGCTTGTAATTTTTTGATTCACACTTATAATAATATTTACATTATTGTTTTCATTGTGTGCAATGTATTTTTTTACATGCGTTTTTACATTTTGAAATCAGTTTTTACAACTTAAATGAATCAATCAAAAACTTACTTTAGTTGTGAAAAGCGCTATAGAAATAAAGGTGACTTGACTTGTATCTTTCCGCAAACTCTTTTTGCGTTGTGACATTGAGAGTAAGACCCGCTGTGGCGAGGTTGGCGAGCGAGAGACGTGGGAGGAGCGAGCGAGACCTGTGCGTGATTGAGAATGAGCGTCACTTGCGACGCACACCAGACTCGAGTCCTCTCCTGAGGGAGCCCGGAGGCATATAAGGACGAGCAACACCAGGGAAGGACGAGAGAGGACCAGGCCAGGCCCCTCACGGACAACTGCCGCGCACACACAAATAACAAAACATAAACAAAACAACGTAAAGTCCAGGCCTGGTTCTCTCTCGTCCTTCACTGGTGTCTCTCGTCCTTATATGCCTCCGGGTTCCCTCATGTGAGGACTCGAGAGGTGACACTCATTCTCAATCACGCACCGGTCTCACTCGCTTCTCCCACGTCTCTCGCTCGCCAACTTCACCACACCCGCCTTCTTTGATTTGATTGGCCATCTCGATCATTTTGACATTGACAACAGCTGTTATGGTGCGTTCACACCGGACGCGATTCGCGCGAGTGATTTACATGTTAAGTCAATGCAGAGACGCGAAATGGCATTCTGCGGCGCGATTCGCGCGAATGAGGCGGCGAGATTTGCGCGATTCGCGCGATTGAGGCGGTGCGAATGACGCGAATTGAGCGTTTTGAACGCGCGTTTCGCGCGAATCGCTCAAGTTGAAAAATCTGAACTCTGGCGGATATTTCGCGCCGCGTTAACCAATCACGAGCTTGCTCTAGTAGTGACGCATTTACAAGCGGAGATAATGTTGGCCGTATGTGGATACCCGGAGCTGTATGATACATCATCCTATCACTACAGGAACAGGAATAAAAGGAATAAAGGAATAAAAAGGATCTTGCTTGGAAGAAAGTGAGTTATTGTGAGCCATTGTGAGTCAAGTGAGCCATTTCACAACGAGACAGGAGCAGAAAAAAAGAGCCAGAGCCAGAGCCAGCGGCAAATGTGAGAAGGACTAGCCGAGGAAAGGCGGGTCTCGCCGGGTAAACGAGCGCTGAACGCCGCTGATCCCCTGGATCTCACAACTCCGAAAACGCCAGATAAAATGCTCAAATAGGCACTCTTTTTATAAATTAACCACAGATTTGAGCTTTAAACAACTATATTATCGCCTGAAAAAGTCTTGAAACTACGTTTTGTCACACATTAATAGTAGTATTTTTTTACAAAAAAGACGAGCTGGCTCATATAGGGCAGAAGCCCCTCACTTGACGCGAATTCGCGTCTGTTGTGTAGTTGTCACACGCGAATTTCACGCGCGATTCGCGCGAATTTCACGCGCGAATGAAGCGAGTAAACTCAAAATGTTCAAGCGTCCACCTTCGCGCGATAAGCGCGAATTATTCGCGCGAATCGCGTCCGGTGTGAACACACCATTAGACCGCTGAGGTAGAAAAATTTAATCAGCCTAAAAATTTTACTTTTAAAACTTTTTTTAAACAACAAACAGATTTACTCATTATGCACTAAAATGATAAAATAAGACGAATAGAATGAGAAAATATGAGAAAATATGTTTTTATTCATAGCTCAGACATTCAAAGGTTTGGGGTATTTATTTATTTTAACCAAAAGTGCCAGTAAAGACTTTGACATTATTACAAAAACATGTGATTTCAAATAAATGCTGTTCTTTTGAATTTTATATTCATCAAAGTATCCTGGTGGAAAAATATCACACAAATATATTAGGCAGCACAACTGTTTTCAACATGGATAATAATAAGAAATGTTTCTTGAGCAGCAAATCAGCATATTAGAATGATTTCTGAATGATAAATAATAATATTGAACGATATTAAAATAGAAAACAGTTATTTTAAACTGTAATAATATTTCACAAAGTTTTTGTTTCTACTGTATTGTTGGACAAATACATGCAGCCTAGGTTAGCATTAGAGACTTCTTTTCTTTCAAAAACCTTTCAGAAAATCTTACCAACCTCAAGTCCCATTCACGAAGAAAGATGGGTTAGGGTCAGATCTTTTGTGAGTTGTGGTTGAGGCTTGAGAAGCGTTATTATACGGATTCTTTAGCTCTATAAAATCATGTTTTTAGAAGGAAAACCAATACCTTTAAGTGCTTGCTGTGATCATCTAATAATTTGAGTGATACATATTTTGAAGTTTTTTGAAGGTTTTGTTATTATTGAGATATTTGTGTTACCACCTGCCATGCAAAATAATGGCTCTTGTGAGATAAGGGTGTGGAGTTGTATTGCACGCTTTAATTTTGCACAGTTTTATTGGGCACCACTTTTAAACAGCAGGATGCATTCTGCCTGAAAGAGTCTACACTCCATTTCTCTCCTCATCCCTCTGGATTGGAATCGATTTAAGAAAATCAAGAGGGGGAAAGGTGAATATTCAGAGTGGTTGCAGGGCCTGGAATTACGCTTGAAAAATGCTTGGCAGATTAAGTTATTCACAGAAGTGAAGGAACATTACTACACAGAAATAAAGACTTTCAGGTCACGTATCGTTTTTGGCTTTCCATTGGAGAGGGATTGAGTTACCTGAGATTAGTGTGTGTAACATAAGATGATTCACTTACAGTAAAAGCCTTTATTTCATCCGAGGAGCCACTTTCTTGAGGTTAAAGCATAAGATGAATATTATCTTCGTCAGCGGGCATCAGGAAATCTAGGGCGTTGTACTTCTAATGTGAGAGTGAATTTGAAATAAATTTGTCATGTTAAAACCACAAAAAAAAAATTACAATATTTTTTTCCATATCATACAATATCAATATTTATCACAGTATTCATTTACCATTCCACAAATTTGTTAGACCTTGAGAATTAATGTAAAAACTTTAACTTGTTTTATTAAACTACTATTTTACTTGTTTTATTGATTTACACTCCACAGGGTAGCTACCTTTTAATTTAGGGCCCCATGAAATCTATTTTATTTTTCCCTAAATTCTTTGTTTTCCTTTGTATTTGATTATTTATTTATTGGAATCTGTTTGATGATTTAGTACACATTGTTCAATAAATTTTAACAATTTAATCAAGCTTTGTAATTTACTACCAACATTGCCTTTTTCAGAACTGTACAATTTTAAAACATGCATGAAAAAATATCTTGGTTGTATGATATTCCTAAGAAATAAAAATATCAGTATTATTGCTTTGAGAAGTACATTTCAGTGATATATTGCTGTCATAATTTCTTGAAGTTAAACCAAACTTTTATTTTGACGGTTTGTCGTGGAGATCTTTCAGTTTTAGTTTCAGTGTATATTTGACGGTAGTTTTTTCTCAAATGAAACGCTGAAAAGCTTGTGAAGTGACTCCTAAAGCTGGCTGGAGATGAAGTTCATGTGTTCATGTCCTCATATATTGAGACGGCAGACGCTGAAAACACTGTGAGCGTAACGTGTGTGAGTTTATGTGCCAAGACCATAGACTGTAAAAAAAAAAAAAGATGGATGACACCCCTTGACTCTCTTCCATTGTAGAAAAGTGAAGCTGCCAGTGTCCCAATATGGCGCTGACATCTTGCGCTGATTTGGGACCTGCGTCTGCGCAGTAGTGACCTCGGGAACTGAGTATGCGTAGTAGAGAGCAGGAAGTAGAGCCGCGATATCAAAACCCCGCCAACACTCTCGCAGTATCTTTACTGCAGAACAACTCAATATGCTGGTATGACATAAACATTTATGGAAATGTAGAAATGAAAGCTAAAGCTCCAATCTCCTCCCGAAAAAAGTCTGTTGGTGCCTCAGTGACAACTTCGCTCACAGAAGCTGTCAATCACAGCTGTCAATCATGACGTCACACCCCCGTTTCTATACCATCAACTAACTAACTAAAACCAAACTTTAAAAAAACAGAACACTTGAACATAAAAACTACCTAAAATGACAGAAACCTAGCCTCCGCCCTCCTACGTACTTCTGCTCAATTTTAATTTTCCTTCAGTATTCCGTCTGGGATTGCGGTATATTCTCTGGTTTTCTACGGTCAAATTTTAACCGGTCCAATCAGCAAACAGGGGTAGTGGCTGAAAACGATGACGTTGAAGTCGTGCGCTAGTTTGAGATGACATACGTCACGACCAAACGTTAGCGATTGGTTATGGCAGATCCAGAGTGCCTCTGGGCAGATCCAATAGTTTTAAACTTCAAACCCGCCTTCAGGGAAGTTAACGCTTGTCAATGAAGAGTGGCCAGACTCTGTACAAATGAAATGTACGAGAGTCTGGTAGGACAAGGCTAACAGAAAACCACCTTTGGAAAAAATTATTTGAAGTGTTATTTGATTGTTTAGTCCTATTAGAATACATGGAGAGGGCGGGGTTTATGAGCTATACTGGGACCAACCATCTAGTGGCAATCAAACGCTTTGGCTTCACTTTTCAGGACGTGTGCGGCACACTTGGTCAAGACAAAACCGTGCCGTTCATTCACACAGATACACGCAGAAATCACTTATTAGTGACATGCACTGACTGGCTGTTGTCACGTTTTTTTCTATTGTGTGATAGGCTGTTAGATTAATCCATATCAAGTAAAAATGTCCAGAGCTTATCATCTTTGATGTAAATTGAATATGATATTGTTTATTGCCCAGCTCTAACTCAAACACTAACCCCTGGTTTCACAGACAAGGTAAGCTTAGTCTTAGGCTAAAATGCATGTTTACGCCGTTTTAACTGAAAGCATCATGCACGGACGTATCTTAAAATATGTCAGTGCCATTGTTTTGTCTCAATATTCACAACAGTAATATTATTTTTCTATTGCATGTTTTTAAAAGCTACTTGAATGTCCTAATTTAACTGAGGCCTAATCATGTCTTAATCTAAACTGTGTCTGTGAAACCAGACCTAATAAGGGTTTTAACAATATTACAATTCAGCATCTCAACAAAAAAAATCTGTCTTGTAGGAAAGCTCTGGAGGAGGAGAACTGTGATCCAGGCCTCTCAGGGAGATGGACGGCCATGTTCCTCACAGCTGGAACAGTGGAAGCCCTGTCCTGTTAAACCCTGCTACAGCTGGAGGTACAGCGCCTGGTCTCCGTGCAAATCAGAGGTGAGCTTGCTCATGATTCGCTCAGTTTTCCATGTTCATTTGGGACGAAAAGCTGAATTCAATACTTTCTTTAAATAATAAATTTACAATATTGGGTTGCACATTGTAAAAAGTACTTATGTTGCATTGTAATGTTTTTTTTTTTTTATGGAATACAATACATTAAGTAGCTTTTGCATTACTCTGGAAATATGTTGATCCATGACTATATGTAACTGTATATTACTATATATGTAGTTTGCATACAATGTAGTTGCATTTTCTGATGTAGCATAAATGTATTTATGAACCAGGATCATGTGAAACAGTATATCAGACGCATAATTTATTCGTTTCTAAGGGGAAAAAATATTATATTCAGCAAGGACGCATTACATTTATTTATATATATATATTTACAAACGATTTCTATTTCAAATAAATGCGGTTCATTTGAACTTTCTATTCATCAAAGAGTCCTGAAAAATGTATCATGGTTTCCACAAAAAAAAAATATTAGACAGTGCATCTGCTTTCAACATTCATATTAATAGGACATATTTCCTGAGCATAAATCCATTATATTAGAATGATTTCTGGAGGATCATCTGACACTGAAGACTGGAGTAATGGAAAATTCATCTTTGCCATCAAAGGAAATAAACTGTCATTATGAAAACATAATGCACATTATTAATTTGAAATGGCATCTCAAATATTACATTTTCAAAGTAATGCATAGCAAATTAGCCTGATTTTGTAAAACATATGCACATTACTTATAGCATGTAACCCGATGTAAACATTATTTTAAGGTTTCATCATACTTATGGCAAACCACCAGCATTTCATGTTATCTACTCCAGTGTTTAGGTATATGTTGAATATCTCCCTATCTTCTCCTGCTTTGGCCTTTCCACAGCATTTCTGCTGTCGTCTTCCTCCTGTCATCAGTCTGGCTTTCAGGGCCCAACAGGGGGTTTAATTAAAGACAACAGATAGAAGACACAGCCTCTCTCTCTCCGCTCCTTTTCCCTGCCTCTCTCTCTTTCTCCTTCCCCCCATCATACCTCATGCTCCCGTCAGAGTGCAGGCTGTGAGAGAATATTGACTCTGGCCTTTGTTCTCGGCTGCCTGTCTCTAAAGTGTCTTCTGACAGCTCTCAGCAGTCTCCAGCAGCATTGCTTCACTTGTGCCTCATGTTTTCAGAGATTTTCGGAAGCTATGAAAAAATAATGCAGGTAGCTGACAGTGCGAAACATGAGGACTGAGAAACAATGCTGGGATTTCTTATTGCCTTATTTTGTATCACCATGAGAAGTTTGCTCTTTCCAGGTCTAGAGCTCTAAAGAAGCTGCATTTTTGTGTAGAGTCCATCCTCAATCTCTTTTAGGACCACAAAAAAGTTGTTTTTCACTACAGATGGTGTCCAATTGTAGTTGTTAATGTCAAAACTCTGTGTTTTCTTAGGGTGCACGTTGTGGAGAGGGTCTGCGCTTTAGGAACGTGTCCTGCTTCGTGTCTGATGGCTCAGGGAAGGCTCTGGGCAGTATGGTGGATGAGGAACTGTGTGGAGACCTGGAGCAGACAGTGGATGAAGACAAACAGGTCATCCTGCAGGAGTCCTGCACAGTGCCCTGCCCAGGTAACAACTAATGCCACAACTGTGCACTGAAATGTAATGCCACACTGATGTGAATCTTGCGGTCAGCAAAAGACTGGAATGAACTAACAACATCCAAATTAAATGACAAAAATATATAAAAAATATAAAAGTCAAAATGTACCTCAATTTACATCACTCATCACAAAGGGATGCTTGGGGGTCCGTTGAAATTTAATTGTATTTATTTATTTTTATTTATGTTAATTGCATGTTTATTTTAATATTTGTTATAAAATTCTGTTCAAAGTATTTTTTTATAAATAATTTGATACTTTTATTCAGCAAGGAAACTTTAAAATATCATTTTATGTTTAAAAATTATTTGCTGTTTTTTCAATTTTCTATTCATCAAAGAAAAATTAAAGATACAAAAAATAAATGCACGGTTTCGACATAACTCTGTTGTGCTGCTTAATAATTTCCATCCAATTAATAAATTACATTTGCATGTATAATAAAATTAGAAAATGATATATTATGTAGATATTTACTTAACCAAATATCTCTTAAAAATGTATTTTTAAAAAATCTGTCTGTTAATAGAACTAAATTATCTGAATTATCAAAATTAATCTCATGATGATACCATTCTTTAGAAAGCAAAACAAATCTGTTAAAATTGTATTCCTGTTACATAATTAGATTATCGTAACCAGGTCAGTAAGATTTAAAAAAAAAAATGTTTTTGAAAGAAGTCTCTTATATTCACCAAGGCTATATTTATTTGATCAAAAATACAGTCAAAACAATCATATTGTGAAATATTATTAGAATTAAAAATAACAGTGAATGACTATTTATAAGCCTGTTATGTAGTTTAGGGAAAATACCATGCTTAATATTTCTTGCAATGAGTATAAATGGGTCTTTATAATTAAAATATATAGTTGCTTTTATATTTTAGGACCCTACTCTAGAGGAGTGCATTAAAGAAAATTAAACTTCATTGCTTGTCGTCCATTGTTATACTGTAATTTCACAGGAAAAGGATGGAAACGAGATCTTTTCAGACAGTATTTTGAAAGCATTTTGTTTCAGCAAGCTAGTTTGAGTGACAGATAGTATTTTGACATGTCCTTTGTGGCAGAAGTAGAGGATTGTGATTGTACGGAGCCCCTTCAGGCACATGGTGATGGAAAAAAAATATGAGAGGAAATATATTTCAATGCTTTTGAGTTCTTTGAGTTCAATGAACTTTGCATTCGCTTGCAAAACTTTTGTGTTCTTTGTAGTGCTGTCTAATCGATTAATCGTGATTTATGGCATCCAAAATAAAAGTTTGTGTTTACATAATATATGTGTGTGTACTGTGTATAATTAGTATATATATTTGAATACACACACATACATGTACAGTGAGGAAAATAAGTATTTGAACACCCTGCTATTTTGCAAGTTCTCCCGCTTAGAAATCATGGAGGGGTCTGAAATTGTCATCGTAGGTGCATGTCCACTGTGAGAGACATAATCTATAAAAAAAAAAATCAGAAATTACAATGTATGATTTTTAAACTATTTATTTGTATGATACAGCTGCAAATAAGTATTTGAACACCTGAGAAAATCAATGTTAATATTTGGTACAGTAGCCTTTGTTTGCAATTACAGAGGTCAAACGTTTCCTGTAGTTTTTCACCAGGTTTGCACACACTGCAGGAGGGATTTTGGCCCACTCCTCCACACAGATCTTCTCTAGATCAGTCAGGTTTCTGGCCTGTCACTGAGAAACACAGAGTTTGAGCTCCCTCCAAAGATTCTCTATTAGGTTTAGGGCTGGAGACTGGCTAGGCCACGCCAGAACCTTGATATGCTTCTTACAGAGCCACTGCTTGGTTATCCTGGCTGTGTGCTTCTGCCGGGTCATTGTTATATTGGAAGACCCAGCCTCGACCCATCTTCAATGCTCTAACTGAGGGAAGGAGGTTGTTCCCCAAAATCTCGCAATACATGGCCCCAGTCATCCTCTCCTTAATACAGTGCAGTCGCCCTGTCCCATGTGCAGAAAAACACCCCCAGAGCATGATGCTACCCCCCCCCATGCTTCACAGTAGGGATGGTGTTCTTGGGATGGTACTCATCATTCTTCTTCCTCCAAACACGTTTAGTGGAATTATGACCAAAAAGTTCTATTTTGGTCTCATCTGACCACATGACCTTCTCCCATGACTCCTCTGGATCAAACTTAAGACGGGCCTTGACATGTGCTGGTTTAAGCAGGGGAACCTTCCGTGCCATGCATGATTTCAAACCATGATGTCTTAGTGTATTACCAACAGTAACCTTGGAAACGGTGGTCCCAGCTCTTTTCAGGTCATTGACCAGCTCCTCCCGTGTAGTTCTGGGCTGATTTCTGACCTTTCTTAGGATCATTGAGACCCCACGAGGTGAGATCTTGCATGGAGCCCCAGTCCGAGGGAGATTGACAGTCATGTTTGGCTTCTTCCATTTTCTAATGATTGCTCCAACAGTGGACCTTTTTTCACCAAGCTGCTTGGCAATTTCCCCGTAGCCCTTGCCAGCCTTGTGGAGGTATACAATTTTGTCTCTAGTGTCTTTGGACAGCTCTTTGGTCTTGGCCATGTTGGTAGTTGTATTTTTACTGATAGTTTGGGGTGGACAGGTGTCTTTATGCAGCTAACGACCTCAAACAGGTGCATCTAATTTAGGATAATAAATGGAGTGGAGGTGGACATTTTAAAGGCAGACTAACAGGTCTTTGAGGGTCCGAATTCTAGCTGATAGACAGGTGTTCAAATACTTATTTGCAGCTGTATCATACAAATAAATAGTTTAAAAAATCATACATTGTGATTTCTGGATTTTTTTTTTAGATTATGTCTCTCATGCACCTACAATGACAATTTCAGACCCCTCCATGATTTCCAAGTGGGAGAACTTTAAATTTAAAGCAAAATTAGCAGGGTGTTCAAATACTTATTTTCCTCACTGTATATATTTAAGAAATATGTGCATGTTTTTTTATTTATATATATATATATATATATATATATATATATATATATATATATATATATATATATATATATATATATATATATATATATATATATATTGTGTATACAATGTGCTGACCAGTTGTTCATAAAAGCTGAAATGTGTCCAGATGCCATTGTATGCTAGTGCGACAAAGCACGTATGTGACAAATGTCGTCAAAAATGAATCGGTACATTATAATCGTTTATGGTCTATTACTGAACTGATACCGAATAATCCTCGTCTGCATCGCAATGCATCGTAGAAACGGTTAATTGCGACAGCCTTAATATACAGTATTTATATAATTTAAATTATATATAAATATAAATATTTTATATATAAATATTCCGTTTCCGATATGACAGCACTTGTTCTTTGTGGACGAACGCACAATTTTTTTTTACTGCAATTATTTTCGAGAGAATGCAAAACCATTGATTGATATATAATTTTTCCGTCCATCTCATATTTTTTCGTTCACCTAGTCCCTTTAGGGTATGATTTAAGATTTGTACAAGGGGACAGTGACAGTAAGGTCACATAAGCATGTCAGTGCAGATTTGAGTTGTGTTAGGGTAAGTTACGTGAAGCTGTAGTTGTGATTTTTGCTTTCTTTAGAAAGTCGCACAGTCCTTCATCCGCTCTGACCTTTGACCCCATCATTCTTCTTTCTTGAAGCGAAGCTCCCTGGCACACATCCCGTCTCGCCCCGATCTATAAAACTCCAGCTGTGACCTACTGCTGAGCTCCCTCCGTGTTTTCCCGCTGTTATTCCGATCTCTCACCTCCTCTATTTTCACACAAATGTTTCTTGATGATGCCCCGCTTCGCATGTGAATATTCATCCCTCTGTTGTGTAACTTCATCAGCTATTAACACACATATTAGAGTGTACTCTGTGAACTCAGGTGTCACATCTGCCTCCGCTGCGCACGTGCTCTGATAATCATGATCATAGGATTAGGGCTTCATGGAAGGACAACGTTATGATTAATTAATAATCACAAATCAGCACTGCTATTACAACAGGACAGACTGACCTACTTCGGTTGAAAAAACACCCCGAGATCACACACACACACAATTTTTTTTGTTTTGTTTAGGTATATTATCTTAATATCCTTGACTAAGAAAAAGAAAGCCCAAAAGCGGGACCCAGTAGGTTGAAAATGTGAAAACTTTTTCGTCCTTTAGGGTTTTAGATTGAAATCTCTTAATGAATCACTAGGCCCACACAGAATCTGTGCCCGCGGAGCTCCTCGGAAATCCCTATGGGCTTCTGTAGATTTGAATAGCTTGTATTTTGCAAAGTTTATTTGTTTATTAAATATTTTGATGAATTTGATTATGCCTTCAGCTTCTAATAATACTGTAGAGCTCAGCACCATTTCAGCAAAATTCATGCTGATAGCTGTCACACAAATAAAATGTAATCTTTTTTTTCATGCTGTTTGAGCATGTAACAAAGCATAAAGTCACTCCAAAGGGAGTTGAACTTCACTGTTTGTAAACTGAAACTCTTTGATTGTAGTCCCGAGGTTTCTTCCAGGAACGTACACATCACAATATTCATAATTGTAATAATTTCCACCCAAGGCATGCACAAAATAAAAGGGGCAAGGCCTGGTTGAGCTATGGTAAGAGGCGTGACATTTCCGAAATGCACTCGAAGTGGTTGACCAATCACAACACACTGATCCAGCTGACCAATCAGAGCACACTTAGCTATTCTGAAGGTGAGACTTCATAGAGACCGGAATTAAACAGAGGCTGAATGTGAAATCGCCCCCTAAATCATACTATTCCCTACGTTAGTCCACTAATATAGTTCACTTGAAAGAGTGAATGAAAACGCGTGAGTGAATTCGGACATCCGTTGAGTGTACACCGGCTGTACACTCGTTATTGCAGTGCAATGTGGGATTGAATGAGTGCACTCAATAACGTCCACTATGGTTTCGGACACCACTACAAATGGCTGTCCCCTTAAATAATGCCCTATTTGAATGTATAGGGGGCGATTTTGGATTCAGCCCGAGTGTTACTGACAGACTGGCAAGAGAGGTGCTGCAACAATGAAAAAATGTAAAAATATTGAAAACCTAGGCATGAAAACCTATTCTAGTAGAGCCCAAAAAACAAATCAAGACTTTGCAAAAAGGTCCCCTTTAAAAAATTATTTTAAATTTTGCACAAAATAAATTATCATTTGTTGTAAATCGAGAAAGAAAACCCATCTTAAATCAGGGCAGTAATATCAATCACCCAATAATTTTCTAACAGAGATGTTGATGTATTGGCCAGGTGAGTGTTACCTGACAGACTGGACTGTGTGGAGCCCATGTCAGCTGAGCTGTATCAGCGGGGATGATCTGGGCTTCGGTTCGGTGCAGGTGCGTTCTCGTGCCGTTCTAGCTCAGGAACCCGAGAACCTCCTTCAGTGCCCAGAACAGGAATGGGAAGCCAGACCATGCACAGGTGAGTCCAAATCAATGCTTTTAGGGCGAACAATGCAGTTAGATACCTTTAAGACACCTACATAATGTTTTAAAACTGTTTTTCTCCATGTGTCACTGTTAATACTGTTTTATGCGTTTTAAGATGGCCAGTGTTATGAATATAAATGGATGACCGGTGCATGGAAAAGTTCATCTCGTCAAGTCTGGTGCCAGCGCTCTGATGGATTAAACGTCACAGGTGTGTGTTTGAAATATATATATATATTTTTTTTTTAAAAGGATATAATAATCATAAAAGTAAGGGTAGAAGGAAATTGAGGTGCAGCCCCAGGTGCACAAATTGTAGAAGCAGAGATAAACCACCGTGTATCTGTTTTCGATATTTAGAAAAAAAAAATGAAACCATCACCATGACAGAAGCGTCAATAACCTTTCCACGGAGAGTGTTTGATGACAGACTGGGGTTTGAGATAAAGCTGGCATCCTGTGCTGTCATTTCCTGTCATGAAGGCTGAAGTGTACAATGGGAGACATTCTTATACATCTGTATATACTTTAAGGAAATATGCTTTTAATCAATGACAATGTGACACCCACATTTAATCCCATTCACCATCATGCCAGCGGTCGTCACATGTTAATGTGTCTGTGTGTGTATTTCTCCATCTCTCTCTGTGTGTGCAGGCGTGGAAATACTAGAACAGAAGTATGCCCGTATCCCTCACACTCTGCTGCAGAACATTATAAATACATTTGTAATGCCATATTTATGCCAAATAGAGGCTTGGATTCAATCCATATGATTTTCAAATGTTTATTTGTCCTCGGTGTTGAGCCGTCCAAACTGACCTTGTTCCAGATGGCACACATGAGTCTGGTCACTTTTGATTGGCATAACAGGGCAGCAGAACTTCTAAGGCTGTAAACCAATCCCTCTACTACTGCAACCAGGTCCCTGTTTATGCATATTCATGAGTTATATTAAGGTGTGCAGTGATATGAATATTCATACAAGCTGCTAATTGGTAAACATGTTTCTCCAGATGCTTACAGTTTATGCTGCACCTTTAAAAAGGAGATATTTTAACATGCCAATAGCTTTATCTTATTGCTAATGATGAAATTTTGCACTGAGAGAGAGAAAAAAACATTAGATTATATCAAGCACAATGTCAGTTTTACAAGCATCACCTTGTAACCAGTGCTGGTTGAGGCCTTAACAATTGTCATAATTTCTGGCAGCAGCAGTCAAGGGTGGTTCCGGAATCAGGGAGCAGTTCTATTTCACTGCTCTCATTGTTGATTGGATGTATTGATTCTTCCCAGCTTAGAGAAAATAACACCCCTGCACTGGCCGCCGGCTGCCTATTTCAGTGCTTTTATAGATCCACTGGGTTTCCATAGGTTACGATTTGTAGAGAGCTGAGCGAAAGGATGTTGAGATCGTACACATAGGCGACCCAAGAAGAGGATCATTTTTAATTGTGTTGGCTGATGATAAAATGGGCCAAAATCCCATAGACTTACACTGACGGAGTAGCCCAAGTAGGGATGGGATGGTATGAAAATTTCATATCACGATTATAGTGACCAAAATTATTGTTAAAATGTTAAAACCATTTAATAATGAATAATACAATAATATAATAATAATTCAATCATAATTATTTTAGTGTATTGACAGCCATAGTTGTATGTGTTTATTTTGTTTATACACCTGATTGTGGAAGCCATTTATGCCACATAAGAAAAATCACACAGATAAAACGTCCTAATCTTTACATAGGAAGTAGACATGTCTTAAAAAATAATTATGATTGTTTATGTGTTTTTTTTTTTATGTGGCGGAAATGGGTTTCCATATCTAACAGTACTAATGGTGGTAAGAAAAGAAGTACACTTAAATAAATTGCAACTTAATAGAAAAAATCCACATCATATTTTACATAAGCATGCAAATGTATACTATTTTGATTTTTCACACCGTAGATTACAATCCAAATGATTATAATTATTATAATTTAGGAAGATGTCCCTCAGAAATGGGAAACATATTATTGGGCTGTCCTGATTTTAATAGACAACATTTGTAGTAAGCTCATTTAAGGACTTTATTAAAAAAATAATAGTTAAGGACTTTATTTAGAATTTTATCATATGTAAATGTGAAACGTCTTGTATAATCTTAACCACTTCTTTCCCAAATACTGTGAAGGTTGTCCAACCATATTGACATTGAGTTTTGCACGACCTAGCACCATTCATATTTTTTCCAGAAAATATACAAATCTAGTTTTAAATACTTTCATATCAGTAATTTCATAACACAAGAGTTTTTAAGCAAGGATTAAATCAAAGTGAAGCGTGCTTGGTGGTGTTTTGCATTTCCAGAGAGAGCGAGCGAGAGAGAGAAAAGAGGATGAATGCGGGAGAGCAAAAGAATGGAGAGTCTTTGATGCCTCTTGCCTCCAGGACAATACACTGGCTGAAAATGGGCATGTGCTTCTTTGTGTGTGCGTGTCAATGTCATTAAACAATGTTTATATAAAACTTTGAACTCTTTCCCTGTAGGTGGATGTCCATTGACAAGCGAGCCGGTGTCAGACAGGTCATGTGACCCAGCCTGCGACAAACCTCGCTCATACTGCACTGAGGTTAGTATGTATGCATGTTTGCTGACTGCTGAGGGGTGATGCTGGGATGCAGGCAGAATGCAAACAGGCTTGCATGGATATTCAATACAGCAGGATTAGACTTCCTCAAGAAAGAGGGTTAGTCCAGGAATGTATAATGGGAAATGATGGAACATGAGAACCAAATGCACCGGTTGTAACAGGAAGATTTGATATCCGCTTATCAACAGAAACCATCTTAATAACATTTGATGGAAACTATTAAACCCACTTTGCTGTTCAATCTTTTGCTGATAAAATAACAGTATTAGCCTTTGCATGGACTTTGTCAAGCACTGTGACCAGTGTCAGACGGTATTAGAAGCAGTTACAGTAGAGATCATTGCAGGCCAAATAAAACACCTTAGGGAAGATAAGGCACTATCCGTTGAAAGCTTTGTATTATTCTGGACGGCAGTGCTGTTTTGGAGTGGTTGGTGTGTTTGAATGTTTTTATGCTTTCTTATGCGTTTTATTTCACTGTAAGATCCTCTAAATAAATTATCGACGTGTTTATGGACATATACAGTTGGGGAGAGTGTGGTAAGATGTGGCAGTTTTTTTTTTTTTCTTCAATATTTTATTTTAATAATCTTCTTTGCAACTTTATTTTTGTTTAATTTAGTCAAAAATATCTTAAGGCCTGTGCACACCGGGGCGATTATCGCACACGCTTATTGCCAGCGTTTTTCGAGATGTTTTTCGGGGCATATTGTGTTCATATCCAAACGATTTCCACTGCCGATGCACAGAGTGAACGTGCAAATTCAGTAGATGACGCTCCCGATACACAAGGTGGAGCTGTGCCACTTTACGCTTCTGACACTCGCTTGTCACACAGAAGAAGAGAGACTGAATTTTCGTGCTTGCCAAAACCATTCACACACTTGGCAAGTAGCATTAGCAGCTCATCTTTTTGCCTACTTACTTCCTCTTCGTCGTATCAATGTGTGCTCGGCAAGACCGTTTTGTGCTTGAGCGCCACCAAGTCGTGTTTTAAGCTTGGTACATACTCCGCAACAACAAAGAAATGTGTTCATTTTTTTGAGGTGGCAAGAACTAAGTTCGTAATGGCCAGAACATCCATACTTCACGAGAAAAGCAGGTGCAGAGCATTTCCGTTTCTCTGCATTAACCCCGCCCACTAGACATTTCTGACCAATCACACCATAGTTCTCGGACACCCACAAGAAAAAACTTCTGCTCAGATGATGTGTCGAGAACAAGCTGCGAGAACTCCCAAACCAGCCCTGGGAGCAACACTTTTTTTCTCTGTTCTTGCAGAGTATGTAATGGCCTTTACTGTAACTTCAGTAGCTCCAGGCACGTGAACAAAAGCGCAGATCTCATTGGTTGGCCAGTTTTTAATGCGCCACGTCAAAACAAAAAAACAAACCAATGTTGTTGATTTTTTTTTTTAAATGATGCTTTTACGCCTGCCGCTTTGCGCGTCGGTGTGCACACTCAAATTGGCGCCCTTTGTTTAATCACGAGGCGTTAAACGTCGCCGATAAACACGCACCAAAAAAATTGTCACGGTGTGAACAGGCCTTTACTCTTTTAGGTCCTACTGTAATTTCCAAACGTTATTAATTAAATGTTCTGTTAATAATGTTTGGAAATTACAGTATGACCTAAGACTTATTAACAGAACATTTAATTAAAGGGGTCATGAATTGAGAAATCAACTTTCCCTTGAGCTTTTGATGTATAAAAAGTCATTGTAATACTAATATAAGAATATCCTTTTAAGTTTCAGAGCTGAAAACTTCCTTATTAGTCAAAGAAAAGCTTTTATTGACAACTTGCTCAGCAAACGATTGATCTGCGAATGTTCTTCCCTGTGACGTCAGAGTGCAGTGAAACGCAGCCTTAACAGGAGAAGACGAATGCCTGATTCTGTAGCCCCGCCCATGACCTGTTATAGATAAATAATACAGATTTATGTGGAACTAAACGGGTCAAACTTTCAAGCAATAAACAAGCCGCATAAGCTTAATTCAGATTCCAATATTAGGAATGCGGTTGAACTTCACTGTGGATTTCGTTTGTAAACAAGAGACTGGATTTACAGACAGGATGACATAACTAATCATAACTTACCACGCTGTCACAGGCTGGAGTATCCTTTGTATTTGAGGTGTTGTTGCTTCATTGTCGGGCTGCCCGACAGGCTGTCTTAAATAGTGAAATAACATTCCTTTCTTGATGTGCGTTGTTCATTCTCTTGACTTGATATTTGAAGGAAAAATATAATCGCGGAAGTTTTGAACATGCTGATGTGATACGCGGTTATATTCACCGATCGGGCGGGCCAAGTAATAAAAAATAACATTCCAATTAATAGCGGGTGGATGAGAGATAAATCATTGTTTGTTTGATAAAGACATAGTGTATTGCAAGCCCTGTGGGCGAATCATTCTGGTTGATGTTTTTCCACACGTTTTCAAAACAATTCCCACATGTAGCCATATCACCCTGTAGCCCAAGACTGGTTTTCCACTGAAGCTAAGCAGGGCTGAGCCTGGTCAGTACCTGGATGGGAGACCAACTGGGAAAACTAGGTAGCTGCTGGAAGAGGTTTTAGTGAGGCCAGCAGGGGGTGCTCACCCTGTGGTCTGTATGGGTCCTAACAGAAACATCCCAGTATAGTGATGGGGACACTATACTGTAACAAGCACCGTCCTTCGGATAAGACGTTAACTCTCAGGTCCTGACTCTCTGTGGTCATTAAAAATCCCAGGATGTCCTTCGATAAAGAGTAGGGGTTTGGCATTCTGGCCAAATTTGCCCATTGACCCCTGTCCATCATGGCCTCCTATTCATCCCCATATATACTGTATATATATATATATATATATATATATATATACTGTATATATATATATATATATATACTGTATATATATATATATATATACTGTATATATATATATATATATATATATATATATATATATATATATATATATATAGCTTTGAGTGCCTAGAAAAACGCTATATAAATGTAACAAATTATTATGTACTGACGGGGGAGCCAAAGCTCATTATAATGCAAAACGGTTATCCAATCATAGCAGTGGGTGTTTACTTCCAAGTCTTCAATGCGACACTCCTATAAAAACGCGTTCCAGGAGCTAGGCTCAAAACCAGGGTAGAAAATAGCCTATTACTTATTCATTATGATGTTTTTGAATGTAAAAACCACGCAAACATCATAAGTTGACCTCAGACAACAGTATAAAAAAAAATTAAAAAGCCTGTTCATGACCCCTTTAATAGAAGTAGAATAATTAATAGAACTAGAATAATTAATAGAACAAATTAGTTTCAGTAAAAAATGTATTATTTTATTATAATACAATGATAATCTACTTTCCACAAGAAAACGTTAGAATTAGTGCTGTCAAATTGCTTAATCGCGTTATGTAACTTTTTTGTCCGATGTGATTAATGGCGATGAATAGATTTGACAGCACAAATGGCAATTAATCGCATGATTCGCATCTAATATAACAGTTTGTATACACACACACACACACACACACACACATACACACATATATATATATACACATACAGTTTTTTTTACAAACTTTTATGTTAGATGCGATTAATTGCGATTAGTACTGTCAAATAGATCAATCACTTTTAATCACATCAGACATAAAAGTTATCTATATTTTAATAATCTTTTGCAGCTTTCTAAATTGTTTTCTTTCATTTATAAGAATTACTTACTAACAATAAAACATGTATAACTAGTCTTCAGAACCAATCAAGCGTAGGCTTGTTCGCGCAAACCAAAAGTTGTCTCCCAAATGACTCACTATACATATGGGTCATTCTGTTTATTTTGTCATTCAGCATCAGCAAAAAAATATGGACAGTTGCCTGGAAACAGGATGGATTAATTGAACCCAACCTCCCCTATATCCAACTTGTTCTTTTGAAGATAATCCTAGATGCAAACATTCTTTGTGAGCTGCCACATTTGTCCTCCAGCATGCGATTTTTCTCCCATTGCATATGAACTACATGTTGTGTGAAATTGATGATTATGTGTGTATCTAGACCGTGTCTCCCGGTGTGAATTGAATCCCTCTACTGTGGGTAGAATCTGACTGTATTTATATCAGATTCTTCTGCTACATCTGGACCTGCACTCTTGTGCCCGTCTTTAGAGATGCAAATGCCCCCGGTGCATTACGTGATCGTGTTGATCTGAAGGGTTGTGTTTGCGTGTGGGGCGATTATCCTCCCAAGATTGTGGTGGGAATAAGAGACCCCCTGCAGACCACAGGAACCTGGGGGGTTTCTCCACATATATTTGCACACAAGCACTCAGGCCTCCAGAACAATGATGCTCATGGAGACCCAAATGTCTTGTCAGCGGAAGAACACGTGCTGGGGTGTATCTTGTCAACACCCACGCTCAAACATACACTCGCAGCCATGGAGAACCTTCAGGATTCACACAATCCTGATGTTTTTCAGATCAAGGAAAGCACTAAAATAGCACAACGAACAAAAACAGTATATTTGAAATCACAGCTAGATGCCGTAGAAATATTTTTAGCAGCTGTTTGAGAGAGCTGTTAGCTGGAAGAAAGAACTATGCGACACTAATACAGAGGACGTTTAAGCGATGGCCGCAGGAGATGGAAAGTGAATTCAATTAGAGGCAGTTTAGAGGCCGGGGGAATGCCACAAATAGAAAGATGTCTGTGTTTTTAACAACAGGTATAAATTATTTTCTGGTCCCATTTTATTTAGTCTCACATAGCCAGACTTTCAACTGACAGCATCAAGTCTTGTCTAGCCTGACAAGCCAGACCCACATCAAGATGTTGGGTCTGGGAACTCACCATTGGCAGGGTTCAATCCGAGGGGCGGGATAAGCGGTTGACTTTCAAATTCCCTCTGCACGCAATAGCATAGCACTGCAACAAACCAGAGCAACGAAGAAGGTGAAGCGGAGCTAGTTGATAGATTAAACTTTTGCCGTATCCGGTCGGCAAAACTCTGAACACATTATTCCTTTCTTAAGAATGACTTCAGTGCTGTTCTTTGTTCTTTTCTCAAAGAAAAGCTTAACTCCAAGTCTTCCAGAGTCATGGCCAAAGCCGATTCAAAAGACCGCTGTTCGCCAGCTTCTTTGTTTACAAGTAGCACGCGGTACCGCCCGCAACTCTACAGTCATTATGTTAAGCCCGCCCACCGACTCTATACACGATGTGATTGGCCTGACCAGAGTTTGTTTTTTCCAGCTCGCAAGCCAATGGAGAGTTGCTAGATGCCCCTAGCTGCAAATTACATTTGCTGCCGCTAGGGTGTGTCTAGATTTCTAGGCTAAGTCTGGTCTACATCACAGCTTATTCTAGCCTAGAAATGACTACATGCTTCAAGTAAAGGTAGATGATGGAACATTTTACTGAACATTTATGTAAACAAAACAGTTTAGTGCCATTGAAACCTTGCAGAAAAATATTACTGTTTGATTTGGGGAAAAAAGGCCTAGTGCTTTGAATATCCAATAAACAAACAATGCTAATAGTGGCTAGTACTGATATAGTTACAAATTAATTATGAATCCATATTGAAATGCTTTCTCTAATTTTGTTTGCATTACTTAACTCTTTCCCCTCCAAACACAGAATTTTCTGTTATTTGTGAGAAAATGCTTCCCTGCCAAACACGGAATTTTCCAGGTTTCCGGGTTTTCACTGTTAAACGTTAGGGGGGCGCTTTTACGCATCTTCTGAATGAGTTCAGAATCTCCTGATCAAAACACAGGCGAGGAAGACGCGAAAAAACAAGCCATTGTATGTAAGCAGATGCATATGTAAAATAACGTGATCATCAACATTAAACATCATATAAATCAAAACTGCCTAATGTTACTGAATGAAATGTCGACCCATGATGAGCTATAGGACTGTGCAGGCATTAGGGGTGGTGATGCACTCGATGTACTCCATCTGTGTTTGATCATCGTTCTGAATCTGATCTGGATGTAGTCTTTGGCAAAAACTTGATTTTCTCAGCTTTTTACTCAAAATGTTGCTTTTTTTATGAAACTTGCCCATGTTTAAGTGTGAGATGGTGGTCCAGTGGGTTAAACCATGGAACTGATACACAGAAGGTTGTTGGTTCGATCCCAGCGGTCACCACCAGTGAGTCCTTGAGCAAGGCACTTTACTCCATGTTGCTCCAGGGGGATTGTCCCTGTAATAAGGGCACTGTAAGTCGCTTTGGATAAAAGCGTCTGCCAAATGCATAAATGTAAATGTTAAGTGTTGATAAAAAAGGAATGCATGAAGCTAGAATAAAAAGCAGAGGGTCTTCTCTGCTCTTTCTTTTGATATATTGCATGCTCAGATATTCATACAACAAAATATTCTATGGGCCATTACATTTTTGTGAAAATGGTCAAAAACCCTGGCGGTGGCTGACAACTTTTTTTTTTAAACGCTGGCGGGGAAATATTTATTTCAATTTTTATTTATAGATATTCACAACTGTTTGGGTTTGGTAAAATGCTCACCAAGGCTGCATTTATTTTATTACAAATACAGTAATAACAGTAATATTGTGAAAGATTTTTTGAATATTGTTTTCTATTTTTTTAATTGTAATTTATTCCTATGATGTCAGAGCAAAATTTTCAGCATCATTACTCCAGTGTCACATGATCCTTCAGAAATCATTCTAATATGCTGATTTGCTGCTGAAGAAACCGTGATACATTTTGTTTAGGATTCTTTGATGAATAGAACATTCAAAAGAACAGCATTTAATTGGAATTTCTATAGCATTATAAATGTGTTTGCTGTAACTTATGATCAATTTAATGCATCTTTGCTAAATAAAAATATTGCCTTTAAAAAAATCTTACCGACCCAAAACTTTTGAATAATGTTTTTGTCCATTGTTTTATAGTGCATGCTGCTCATCTGATGTAAACAGTGCCAGATCCATGTGCGTAACTGGTGCAATGTCTCCCCCTGCAGGCTGGTATCTGCGGCTGTGAGGAGGGTTACACTGAGGTGATGACGTCTGATGGAGTGTTGGACCAGTGCACGGTCATACCAGTGCTTGAGATCCCCACCGCAGGAGACAGTAAGGCTGACGTGAAGACGATCAGAGGACTCATCCCCACTCTGCCCACCTCCAACCTGCCAGGTCGCTCTGGACGCACCTGGTTCCTGCAGCCCTTCGGACCTGGTGAGTTTTTGGAGAACAAAGCTCTGAATGGGTGCAAATGACCAGCTTGGAAACATACTCACAAGCATTTATATTAAAAAGATATCTATCTATCTATCTATCTTATCTATCTATCTATCTATCTATCTATCTATCTATCTATCTATCTATCCTACTGTTAACTATTTTTAACCTTTTATGTGTGTAGCAAGGCTGTTTGCTTTACTAAATACATTTTCAAAACAGAGACCACAAAAAGTATTTGGACATCACAGTTGCCTCAGTTAAAGGCATATTTCACCCAAAAATAGAAATTCTGTCATCATTTACTCGCCCTTAAAGTTGTTCCAAATAGGGAAGTCACGATACCAAAATTCCTGTAGTTGGTACCAATACCATAAACATGTTTACGGTTCTCTGTACAAATTTCGGTACCACAGCAAAAAGGTATTTACTAAAAACATTTTATTAAATTCAATAAGTTTATTATTTATGATGATAATCATTATAAGTAAACACATAAACATTTAAAGGCTATATGCTGTTTAAAAGTAAACATTGTTTATAAAAAAGACCAAGTGAAAAATAAGCAACCATCTAGGCATAATAACTATTATTATTAGTAATAGTAGCCTATTATTATTACATAGAGACGTAGCTAAATCTATTGTACAACAGTAGCCTAATATATTTCTGTCAATTTCTTCAAGTTAAACCGAACATTTATTTTGACGGGTTGCCTTGAAGACCTTTGAGAAAACTGTCATATCATGAACACAGACACTCAAATGAAACGGTAAATTCTCATGAAGTGATGGTTTATGCGTTCATGTTCTCATATAATGACACATCGTCACATTTTTTTACATTTCAGTACTGAAGTACCAGTACTTGTGACATCCCTAGTTCCAAACCTGTATGAGTTTCTTTCTTCTGCTGAACACAAAGAAGATATTTTGACTGAAGCAAGCACAGCAGCAGACTTCTTTCTGATTTTCAAAGTGCCGTTACGTCACGAAAGTGTGGACTTGTAGGAAGACCTTGAGTGTTTAGGATGCCATTTGCGACTGGGAAGAGAGGTGCTGCAACAATGTAAACATTTTTAAAAAATAGTGTGGTTTTTTTAACATTCAAACATAAAAACCTATTCAATTAGATCCCCGCAAAAAAGGCATAATTGGTTCTCTTTAAGTATATCTTAAGTGTCCAAATACTTTTTGAGGCCACAATAACATATGAAGGTCCAAAAAAGGAAGGGTGTTTCCAGCAGGTAGAACAGAATGTCTCTCACAAGTTTTGTCTGATGTCTTGGTTATAAGCAGCTGAGATGCAGCCGTATCCTTGTTGATGTGTGTGTGTGTGTGTGTGTGTGTGTGTGTATCTGCACAGATGGCAAACTGAAGACCTGGGTGTATGGTGTGGCAGCTGGAGCTTTTGTACTGCTAGTGTTCATTGTCTCCATGACTTATTTAGCCTGGTAAGAACATTTGTTATAACAACAAACTGGACATTATGTTCCTTTCATAAATCATCTGCTTTATTCTATTCATCATCGTTCATTTATATTAATACAAGTTACTTTGCCCTGCACTGCAAAAATCATTTTCCTAATCAATATTTTTGTCTTGTTTTCCTCTAAAATGTCCTAGATAAAACTTTAATAATAAAACTACTTTCAGGAATATATTGTAAAATATTATTTTAAAAAATTCCCGTTTTGTAAGCATAAATCTTGTTAAATCAATCCTCTAGACAAGAAAAATCATCACCCATGTGGTAAGAAACTTAAATCTAAATATATGTTATACCAGCCAACTTTGCTTCTGATATGTTTTAACTAATAACGAGACAAAAATACTGATTTTAAAAAGCGACTTTTTTCAATTTCTGTTATTCTTTTTCCATTTTTCTCCCTTCTTCATTTGTGTCCCTAACCCCTTCATATCTATCAGTTTTTGTATGCTGGCCCGGCGCTCTCTTCCGAGCCCGGACCCTTCCATTGGTTCTGTGGTTTGGGTCGGACCCAACGACCAAGAGCTGATATACACCTGCCCTGACTGTCAGCACATTGAGACTCAGTTCAACTAGAGCTCTCAGCTCAGTCACATCCCTCATGGTCTTGCCCTGTGGCCAATCATGTCCATCACCTGTGCCTTCTCACTGTCACATGTGCCTTTCTGACCAATCACATGGAGCTGTTTGGAGGAGGTGAGCAGGTAGATCAACCATTAGAAGCAGAATGTAGATTAGTAGTGTAGCTTTATATATAGTACACTACTTTCTTTTTTACTTTAAAAAAGAAAAACTACTAAACTCTAAACCCTAACTACACTTTAAAAAAAAATTGGTGCTATATGGCACTAAAAGTGGTCCTTGGCTCGTAACCATAGGGGAACAACTTTTGGTGCTATATAGCACCATATATTTAAAGGTGCTCAACAGCACCTATGTCAAATGGTGCTATGTAGAACCCATAAGAGGTGCCATATCGCATTTTATTTCTTCATCAAAAATGGACACTAAACAGCCCAACAGTGGTTCTTTGGCTTATAAAGAACCTTTAAAGGGGCTTAAAATGTTCTTTGTACGGCAGTGGTGCTATATAGCACCTTTACCACCCCAAAGAACCACTGAAAAACCTCTAAAGAACCATACAGGGGCTTAACACGTTCTTTATGGAAGCGGTGCCATATAGCACCTCAGTCATCCCAAAGAAACAGTGAAGAACCACTGAAGCACCAAGATTTGGTGCTATACAGCACTGAAAGTGGTTCCCCTATGATTACGAACCAAGAACCACTTTTAGTGCTATATACCAGCATTTTTTTTAAGCACCAGAGTTTTAAGTTGTTCATACTTACAACAAGTGGAAATGATCTGCTGGTTCACACAGTCTCTATAAAAGACTAAATTAAATAAATATATAATAGAATTACTAAATTTGTCATGGAATGTTGCAATAAATAAATAAAAATACAATGAAATGTAAGCATAAATTAATAAGGTGTGAAATGCATTTTTTATTTATTTACACAAACATAAAATACCACCTGAAATACACCATAAAATACAAAGCCTTGAAAAGGCTAAATTAAATACACCTTGAAATAAAACGATGCAGACAATATAAAACAAATACATTCCAACATCCCATGACATATTTAATAATTGTATTATATATCTGTTTATTTAATTTAGTCTATTAAATTACTCCGTAATGCACTGTTGCTTCTCAAGTAAATTGATTTTGTTTCTAAATGTTTTAGATGGTGTAACTTGGAAAATTGCAGTGTATCCATACAAATCTATAGATGGCGTATATATACAATATTTTAGCCAGTTTTTGTTCCCACACTGCCCCCTGATGGTCAGATCTAGCATAGTCATCATCATCAATGAACACTCATCATTTTCTCACATATTCTTTTTTATTATGAAATGATGTAACATGCTGATCTATTTCTTGAAGTTCACCTATTAATATTGATAGTTTGACCTACTTACAGAAAAGTTGTTCTGATGCTACTTAATGACTTTGAGCTAAATTGGTGACACTGAAGTTGTATTCACATGTGTCCCTATCTCTGTGTCATAGTACTCGCTAAGGTAAGTTTGGTTTGTAGAGTTTAGCGAGCTGGAATGTGCTGCTGGCTACTTCCCTGTTCCTTCCATCGCTAAAGCATATGCTTCCTGTAAGAGTTAGCATGGCAGCTAATTACTAATCATAATAATTAATAATCAAAGCTAACCTTTTTTAGCATCTGTCTTCATGTCTTATCAGAAATATCTCTAGTTAAATATTTAAAAGCTGCAAAATAATACTATGTATATATATATATATATTATAATGTGTGTTTTTTTTTTTTTAAGTGGTGTCAAATCGATTAATCGCATCCAAAATAAAAGTTTGTGTATACATAATATACATGCATGTGTGTGTTTTTATATATACATAATAATTATACACAGTACTCACACATATATTATGTAAACACAAACTTTTATTTTGGATGTGATTAATCGTGATTAATCGATTTGACAGCATTAGATACAATATATTCAATGTTCATAGAGTAACTTAAATTGTGTAAAAAAGATATGTATAGGACTAAAGAACTGGGTTCATTAAAATCTCACACACACACACATATATAAATATTTATATATAAATATATAGCTCATATATATCTTTCCCACGCACACAATACACAAAAGAAACACGCACAATGAACCTGAATACAATTATGAAAACACAAAACAAAATGACTAAAACTTCAAAATTAAAATAGAAAATAAAATCATTTAAAATATTTATAAAATGTTAATTAAACCTAAAAACCTTATGATCTCAATAAATGATAAAATAACACAGGTGCAGTATGTACTGTTATAGTGGTATAAGCTATAAGCTCCATCAAATTCATTTCTTGCATGATAAAAAAGGGCCTTTACTAAAGCATGGCAACCAGCAGCGCATGGACCGTAACAACACAAAATACCCTCAAACAACACATTTCAATGTTGCAAAATGATAAAACACTTGAGTAAACAGATGCAATAGATGTAGAGGTAACAGATTTAAAGCAGCGTCACGCAGTATAAGATGCTATAGAAGGTCATATCTCTTCAATGTGTTATCTTTATTAAATCTGTGCAGGTAAACAATCTTGCTATCTTTTTGCATCTGTTGAAGCAGAAATTAGATTGCATTGTATTAACAGCGGTTTTGTTTTTCCACAGCAAAAAGCCAAAGAAGCCCCAGAGAAGACAGATGAACAACAGACTCAAGCCTCTGACGCTGGCTTACGACGGCGACGCTGACATGTAGCCTAACCACGTTCGCTTCGCACTACAGATACTCGCCTCTTTTCACAGTCGGCCATCGGTTCAAGCCTCAAACAAGGAGACTCGCGCAAACTCACCGACTGCTTTTTATAAGACGCTAATGGAACCTCAGAGAGAGACTCGATCCGTGTTTATATAATGTTTCTCCCCCCTCCTTTTTTTTTTTACGTTCAAGTTTTTTTACTTTATTTCACGAGAGCCTTCACAAACTCTTCAAAAATCTTCTTCAGGAAGTCTGCCTTCACCTCTCTGCCATCTTTCTGTAACATAGACTTGTCTTTCTGGAGGAAAGTTGCAGGACCCTTATTAAATTGGGAGGATTTTTTTGGCTGAGAAGCACAAAATACGCCCGTCTCCTGTTTAGTAAAGTCGCCCTTCTTGTCTGTGGCTGTTGGGACGTGTCATGTTCAGAGAACCTAAATACACAATTTATCTAGCAAGGAGCATTTTCAGCGTTGAAATGTTCTGCCGGATCCTTCTCTGCGTCAATCAGAAGGGTAAAAGACTCCAGCTCACTAGCGCCCCCTATAGAAACTCTGACCTGCCTTTCCCCCCTTTCTCTATTCAGGCTCCATTTTGCACTATATTAGTGCAGCATGAACATTTACTTATAGCATTGCCATAGAAAACTGCCTCTCGCAAAACAAGATGATGTACAGTCTTGCGCTAGACACGTTTCTTTAAAAAAAAAAAAAAGAGCAAGAGAGAACAAAAGTAGCCCTTTTTCCTTCTGATGTAACTCCCAGATGTTTGTTTCTGCATACTTGTTTACTGGTTACCTCCTGTTTGTGATAATGGGGCAGTTGAAAAGATTTTTGTGGACTCCACAAACCCCCTCCCGTTGTGTGTACAGTTGCAATCAGCCATGTGTTTGCTTTCTTCGCCTGGTTGACTCGTGTATGATTCGGTGGTTCTTTTCACCTTAGAGATCCAGGTCGGTGAAGTTTTCCATGCGTTTCAGTCTTCTCTGATTCCAAGGACTCCGTGTTCATAAATCGAGCGATATGATGTTGGATTTACTGATCCCACTGTGTCTGTGTGAACCTATTCTGTTCACAGTTTATATACCATGGCTACCTAACACAATAACGACATGAAATTTCATAGCAGCTAGGTTTGGAAAAACCAATGCTCTGATCAGTTCGGACAACATTTGGCTTTTGGCATTAGAGGTTGAAAAAAAATCTCAGCTCAATAATTAATAATCAAAAGATACTGTGTTTTGTGCTGGCACATTAGATAAGGGATGATGTATAGCTGGTTATTATTGTAAAATAAACCCTGATCAGTGGATTGGAGGGGGAGTTTTATCACTGAAGAGGCTTATTTTGTGATAATTGCATTGTTATTGTAATTCAAAATCTTTTCAGTAAGTGAATTAAAATCGACTAAAGGCCCGTTCAGACCAAGGACGCTAACTATAACGATAAAGATGTAGTTCTGAAAAACATTCTAAATATAAAAGAATAGCAAAGTCCACACCACAACTATAACAATAACCACACAGAGAAACAATGTCGTTGGAAGCACTTTCAGAACGATTTTTCCCATCTGATGAATGATAAAAACATTGACAGCCAATCAGAATCTATTCTGCTTTAACAAACTCGAGCATTTAATGTGACAGACCACAAAACTGCAGTGCGCTGCTAATATAGTTAATGTTATAGTTATCGTTGTTGGTGTGAACGGGTCTTTAAAGGAACACGGCAACTTTTTGGGACTTTAGCTTATTCACCGTATCCCCCAGAGTTAGATAAGTCCATACATACCATTCTCATCTCTGTGCGTGCCATAACTCTGTCTGGCGCACCCACCGCTAGCCTAGCTTAGCACAAAGACTGGAGGTAAACGGCTCCAGCTAGCCTAATGCTCAATAAGTGACAAAATAACACCAACATTTTCCTATTTACATGTTGTGATGTGTATAGTTACATCGTGTACTAAGACAGACGGAAAATGAAAAGTTGCGATTTTCTAGACTGATATGGCTAGGAACTATACTCTCATTCCTGCCTAATAATCGAGGAGCTTTGCTGCCGTACCATGAGTGCAGTGGCGCAATAATAATGTTACATTTATATAGCGCTTTTCTAGGCACTCAAAGCGCTTTACATATAGAAGGGGGGAATCTCCTCAACCACCACCAATGTGCAGCATCCACCTGGATGATGCGACGGCAGCCATATTGCGCCAGAACGCCCACCACACACCAGCTGATTGGTGGAGAGGAGACAGAGTTATGAAGCCAATCTGTATATGGGGATGATTAGGAGGCCATGATGGAGAGGGCCAGTGGGCAAATTTGGCCAGGATGCCGGGGTTACACCCCTGCTCTTTATCGAAGGACATCCTGGGATTTTTAATGATCACAGAGGGTCAGGACCTCGGTTTAACGTCTCAGCCGAAGGACGGTGCTTGTTACAGTATAGTGTCCCCATCACTACACTGAGGCGTTAGGACCCACACAGACCACAGGGTGAGCACCCCCTGCTGGCCTCACTAACACCTCTACCAGCAGCAACCTGGTTTTCCCAGTTGGTCTCCCATCCAGGTACTGACCAGGCTCAGCCCTGTTTAGCTTCAGTGGGAAACCAGTCTTGGGCTGCAGGGTGATATGGCAGAGAAACAATGGTATAATGATATTATGCAGCACCTGAAAATAGTCCCCCGCACGCTCTGTGTGCAAGCAGATTGTCACGTTGTGTAGCGGACCCTGTCCGAATGATGGCCAGACTTTATTGATGTTTCATGGAGTTTATTGAAACCGTTTGATCTCCAAAAAATCACTGTAAGAGCTGAACAAATAAAGCAAAGAAGTGCGCATTAACACCTCGTACACAAACTCTCTCTCTTCATAGCATTATCATTAACATACAGCGAAATACACAAAAATACTCATTTCAAATGACAGTATACAACTACATACACACCTTATGCCTTTTTGGGGGGTGCTTAACAAACTGAAAACTTTAATTCTGCCTAACCACTCCGATGAACCGCAAGCTCTCACTATATTTCCGTAGACTACAACATCCATCAAAATAAAAGTCCCTACTTATTAAGACAGATAATGCAGACCTACTTTTCCTTAAACTTTTAATTTCCATAGGTCTTAGTAACTATACACATCACAACATGTAAATAGGAAAATGTTGGCGTTATTTGATCACTTATTGAGCAGTAGGCTAGCTGGAGCCATTTACCTCCAGTCTTTGTACTAAGCTAGGCTAGCGGTGGGTGCGTCAGACAGAGTTATGGCACGCACAGAGATGAGAATGGTATGTATGGACTTATCTAACTCTGGGGGATACGGTGAATAAGCTAAAGTCCCAAAAAGTCGGCGTGTTCCTTTAAACTTGAAAAATGTAACCAACAATAATAAATGTTGCCATTGCAACTAACTTCAATAACTTTAAGTTTACGCACCAAAATATTAAAACTGAAAAAAAAAAATGTATAAAGAAACCAATAAAAACAAGGACATAACAAAATGACTAAAACTTAAATTAAAATGGAAACCGCCAAAATAAAAATAAAAGTCAATTGAAAATACCACTGCCTGATAATGACCGGTTGACTGTACACTATCCCGCTTATTACACGCCAAATAAATACACATTGGCATAGTTATTTTATAATTTAACCTTTTTTTGATGATTGTATATCATCAAAATATGAGATGGGAGGAGAAAACAAAGTTTCTCGGGGGAATGCAAAACTTTTGCAAAAGCATTCAAATGTATTTTTTCCTTCCATATCTCAACTTTTTTTCCATCGCCATATCCCTTTAGTGGCACATTCGTTAACTGAGACGCAAGATGGCGCCAGTCTGATATACAGCACTGCCGTGATGGTTGACCAGAATCCAGTATTCCAGGGAGCTGAGTAATACGTGTTTTGTAATGTTCAGTTTTCAAAGGAAAAGTATAGAATTTTTGTTTTGTTTTTTTTTACCTGATGAGGTGCAAGTTATATTTGTCACCATGACATGAACCTGCAGGTAATCGCAAAGACGCACACCAACAGAATTAGATGTTATGTGGATTCAGATATGACTGAAATGGTCATCACTGTCACCGACCATCTAAAAAATTGGGTAGAAAAGCACAAATAAGTAGGTTAGGGCCAGTTTTTCAAAAAACCACATCTACAGTGAATGAACTATGGGCGCTATTGATCTCTAAAGGCATATCATTAAATTTGCTTTCAAATACGACGGGTGAAAGGAATGTTTACTTATATGTTAATACTTGTTTTGTTAATTTGTAAATACATGAATGATCTTTTATTTAATAATGATTTCTTTATTATATATACATTTGTTCATTTCTTTTTTTACTACACAAAGTGTTTAGTACAAACCTCTCGAAGTGTGTCTGAATGCATGTGTGTGTGTGTGCGTGTAGAGGGAGTGTGTGTGAAGGAGAGAGAGAGAGTCTATTGTTACTGATCTTCGCTGGGGCGATCCAGGTTACTGTGTGAAAATATTGCTTTCTTCTTTTCCTACAGGTTGTTTATATGTGTCTGATGAATTGCTGATAATAAACAAGAAAAAACATTGCTGTACATGGGACATCTTTCAGTTTTAATTTCAGTTTAACCTGCCAGTTGTTGCATTGTCAGCATCAGAGAAATGCACATTAATATACCACATTAATATAAGATAATGCTGGTTGATTATAGTCATTGATTTCCTGTAGATGAAAGATTTTTAAGATCGTCTCACTGTTGACTCACTATTTTGAGTGGATACATTCACTCAGTGTGACATGAGAAAACAATAATTTCAATGACAATAATGGCATTGACACAAAAACTGCAGAACGTATATGGTGAAACCTAAAGCAATGGTTTATGGTAACTTAAAGTACATGGAGTTACTCAACATAAACATTTAAGGGGTTACTGATGGATCTGTCACATGTAAATGCCATATCATCTGATATACAACATGCTTTAGTGCAGCGTTTCCCAACCTTTTTTCAGTCATGCCACCCTTTGAAAATGTTCTCCATTTTGTGGCACCCCCTCGCAAACGTTACGCTAGGGGTGTAACGGTACAGATTGCTCATGGTTTGGTTTGTATCACGGTTTTAGGTTCACGGTTTCGGTACGGTTCAGTATTTGCTATGTTCAGGGAAAAAAAGGACTACTGTCAAATAAAAATAAAGAAAATAATAAGAACAAATAATTTAAATACAAGCAGCAGCACAAATAAATACTATTGAGCAAAGATACTAATAAAATAAACTATGCTTTTCAGGTAAGCCTAAGTCTATTAGTTTTCAGGTACAGAAATGGATCAAATGTAAAATAACATAGCATATTTGACTGTATAAATTAAAGATTAATCCTATTAAACTTACAAAAGCTATTCAATCAAGAGCAGTGAGTGATGTCCTTGTCTTTTGTTGTTTGACATTAAATAGACAGCACTAAAGGCTACTGCCCCTTTAAGACCTAATGCACAGATATGCGTCGTCTTTCTCGACTGTATAAAGTTTACTTAAGGCATATACAGACTATGTCTGCTAGAATACTCATCAAGATGGACATGTTGACATACTTGTGTGAGTTTGTCCGTTCAAGAGCGAGACTTGAAAGAGAACTCAATATTTGCACGCTGTGAGACGTGTGAGTGCAGACAAATTTTCTCAGAGCGCGTGTGACTTCTCATTCGCGTCTTATGGCACTAAACCCGGGTGCAGGGTTGCCAGGTCCCAGAAAGATTTCCAGCCCAATGACAGCTCAAAACCCGTCCAAATGGAATGAAAACTATCCCAATTTTCCAGTTTTCCAAAGGGTCTAAATACAGTGAGGAAAATAAGTATTTGAACACCCTGCTATTTTGCAAGTTCTCCCACTTAGAAATCATGGAGGGGTCTGAAATTGTCATCGTATGTGCATGTCCACTGTGACATAATCTAAAAAAAAAAATCCAGAAATCACAATATATGATTTTTTAACTATTTATTTGTATGATACAGCTGCAAATAAGTATTTGAACACCTGTCTATCAGCTAGAATTCTGACCCTCAAAGACCTGTTAGTCTGCCTTTAAAATGTCCACCTCCACTCCATTTATTATCCTAAATTAGATGCACCTGTTTGAGGTCGTTAGCTGCATGAAGACACCTGTCCACCCCATACAATCAGTAAGAATCCAACTACTAACATGGCCAAGACCAAAGAGCTGTCCAAAGACACTAGAGACAAAATTGTACACCTCCACAAGGCTGGAAAGGGCTATGGAGAAATTGCCAAGCAGCTTGGTGAAAAAAGGTCCACAGTTGGAGCAATCATTAGAAAATGGAAGAAGCTAAACATGACTGTCAATCTCCCTCGGACTGGGGCTCCATGCAAGATCTCACCTCGTGGGGTCTCAATGATCCTAAGAAAGGTGAGAAATCAGCCCAGAACTACACGGGAGGAGCTGGTCAATGACCTGAAAATAGCTGAGACCACCGTTTCCAAGGTTACTGTTGGTAATACACTAAGACGTCATGGTTTGAAATCATGCAAGGCATGGAAGGTTCCCCTGCTTAAACCAGCACATGTCAAGGCCCGTCTTAAGTTTGCCAATGACCATTTGGATGATCCAGAGGAGTCATGGGAGAAAGTCATGTGGTCAGATGAGACCAAAATAGAACTTTTTGGTCATAATTCCACTAAACGTGTTTGAAGAAAGAAGAATGATGAGTACCATCCCAAGAACACCATCCCTACTGTGAAGCATGGGGGTGGTAGCATCATGCTTTGGGGGTGTTTTTCTGCACATGGGACAGGGCGACTGCACTGTATTAAGGAGAGGATGACCGGGGCCATGTATTGCTAGATTTTGGGGAACAACCTCCTTCCCTCAGTTAGAGCATTGAAGATGGGTCGAGGCTGGGTCTTCCAACATGACAATGAGCCGAAGCACACAGCCAGGATAACCAAGGAGTGGCTCTGTAAGAAGCATATCAAGGTTCTGGCGTGGCCTAGCCAGTCTCCAGATCTAAACCCAATAGAGAATTGTGATTGTGATTTCTGGATTTTTTTTTTCAGATTATATCTCTCACAGTGGACATGCACCTACGATGACAATTTCAGACCCCTCCATGATTTCTAAGTGGGAGAACTCGCAAAATAGCAGGGTGTTCAAATACTTATTTTCCTCACTGTATGTATATATTAAAAGTTTGGAAACTGAAGTGTCTTCTGCTCACCAAGGCTGCGTTTATTGGATCCAAAATACAGCAAAAATAGTACTATTGTGAAATATTGTTACAATTTAAAATAACTTTTCTATTTGAATATATTTTGAAATACAATTTATTTCTGTGATTCACATGATCCTTCAGAAATCGCTCTAATATGCCGATCTGCTGCTCAAGAAACAGTTCTGATTATTATCGATGTTGAAAACAGTTGTGTACATTTTTTCAGGGTTATTTAATGACTAGAAAGTTAAAAAAAGAAGGGAATTTATCTTAAATATAAAGCTTTTGCAACATTATACATGTATATACTGTCACTTGATCAATTTAATGCATCCTTGCTGAATAAATGTATTAATTTCTTTAAATGTATCATAAATTGATCTTTATTCAATTTAAATTGATCACAGGAATAAATTACATTTTAAAGTCCTCATGAAATCAAAATTGACCATATTTACTTTGTTTGGAAACAAACCACGCCCTCTGTTCTGCTCATTTAGTATTCCGTTTCTCTCAGAAATACGTCAAATCACTGAAATAAACTCGGTTGCAACTTCCGGTTCACTAGGAAATACACTCAAATAGAAAACAGTTACTTTATTTTTTAGTAATATTTCACAATATTAGTTGTTGTTTTTTTTTTTTTTTTATATAACATAAATGCAGCCTTGGTGAGCAGAAGAGACTTCTTAAAAAACAATCAAAATAGTACAGTTTCCAAACTTTTGACTGGTAGCGTATGTAACAGAACTATACAATCTCAGGGCTGTTTTCTTTTAGACATTTGTGCTCTCTTCCCCGCGTACCCTTCTGAATAGATTTCAGCAGTAAAGAGAGAAAGCATTTGTTGTGATGGTTTTTCTCCCTTTACCTGACATTTTATAATACTGCTTGATGGGTCATCCACGGACAACCGAACCGGATGCTTCTACTACAACCACCAATAACTCATGTGATGTTACGTCAAATCCACACTTGCAGCAGCGGTTGTTGCCAAGTATTCATTCCTGGACGATCAATACAGACTGATAAATGGTTCCATTTTCATTTTTCTTTGCCTGCAATTTTTGTTTGCGGCCGCGGTACATTATAAAAGTAGACCAAAAAACCGCAACCCATGGCTCCGTAATTTTTCCCGCGACTCCTTTTTTAAAATAGCCGCGACCCTGGCAACTATGCCCAGGTGATGACGGCGAAAATGACTGGTCATATTCGAACATACGGCAGCACTAGCATGCATTGAACAAAGTTTACAAAGAGAATTATTTGAAAAATGTGAAGAAAACAAATTATTATTTGAAGGACTTTTACACGGTACTCCTGCTCTGGTCAGGCGGCACCCCGGTTGGGAAACACTGCTTTAGTGTATATGTAGTGAACACTGATTATCTCTCATCACAGCACCCGTTAGTGGGTGGTATATATTAGGCAGCAAGTGAACATTTTGTCCTCAAAGTTGTTTCAGAAGCAGGAAAAATGGGCAAGCGTAAGGATTTGAGCGAGTTTGACAAGGGCCAAATTGTGATGGCTAGACGACTGGGTCAGAGCATCTCTAAAACTGCAGCTCTTGTGGGGTGTTCCCGGTCTGCAGTGGTCAGTATCTATCAAAAGTGGTCCAAGGAAGGAACAGTGGTGAACTGGCCACAGGGTCATGGGCGGCCAAGGCTCATTGATGCATGTGGGGAGCAAAGGCTGGCCCGTGTGGTCCGACCAAACAGACAAGCTACTGTAGCTCAAATTGCTCATCAAAATGGATAATCAAATGACGCAGCCTCTTTCCGCATAATTATTATCAGTGATACCGATTCAAGCCAATCGCTGTTCAGTATCACTTCACTGAGTCATCAAATCTGCGAGTGACAACAGCTGAAGGAAAAACTTTACATTTTAAATTCAAATCCAAGGAAATCCAAATTAATGTACACTCTAAAAAAAAAAAAAGGTTCTATATATGGCACCAAAAATGGTTCTTCGTCGTAATCATAGAGGAACCACTTTTGGTGCTATATAACACCGTATCTTAACATGTTCTGTATATGGTAGCGGTGCTATATAGCACCTTAGTTAGCGGTGCTATATAGCAGCTTAGTCAAAGAACCGGTGAAGAACCGCTGAAGAACCACTGAAGCACCAAAATTGGTGCTATATAGCCCTTAAAAAGGTTCCCCTATGATTATGAGCCAAGAACCATTTTTGGTGCCATATAGAACCTTTTTTTTTTGTAGTGTAGGAGTGTAGTTTCTCAAAACACGTGAAACTGAACGTTCATATGTGAATTTACCATAATGAATGAATTAATGGAGTTCAGGTGAGTAGATGTTAGCTACGAGATTTATTCCGTTGTTGACAACACTGTAAAAAAAAAAAAAACTTTTGTTTGTTTAACTTAATAAAGTAAGTAACCTGGTTAACTTAATAGTTTGAGTGTGCATTGAAACTAAAAATGTTAGTTAAAGGAGATTGGAAAACTCAAAATATTGTTAACTGAACCACATTAATTATCTGAGTTGATTTGACAAAAGAGTTGACAAAAGTTGTGATAAATCATGAAAATATTTTTTTACAGTGAAGGAATAGGAGATATCAAGGGGAATTCATATCTCTATGGGAGCATATATCATTAAATGAGTAACACTTTACGACACTTTAACATTTAAACTGTCTTTAACATTTTAAGCACAGTCAATTTAGATGTTTAAGTAATTTCAACTTAAAATAAATTGAATCTTGTAAACTTAAAAAAAAAGTTGAAAATGGCTTAACTTATTTTGGAGAGTTAAAGCAATGTAAAAACATATTGTCAACGTATTGATCATATAATTTGTACAATGCATGAACTAACTATGAACATTTATTAATCTTTTTATTAATCTTAGTTAATCTCAACATTTGCTAATACATTTGTAAGATGGAAAGTATCTTATCTTATCTGTATCTGTTAACATTAGTTGCACTGTGAACTAACATGGACATTTTTATTAACTAACATTAACAAAGGTTAATAAATGCTGCAAGAATCTATTGTTCATTTGTCAGGTGAGTTAATGCATTAACTAATGGTAACAAATGAAACGTTATTGTGAAGTTTTACCATGAAATGTTTTCTGTTGAATCAAACCTGCTGCAATTACTGTACATATTGGTTTGAGCACTGTTGATTTACACCACTAGATGTCGCTCCAACACAGGGTCTGAAGAGTTTTTTTCCTTGAAGAGATGTCTGAACCGAACGAGCAGATTTTTTAAAACTAGAAATATTTGCTAATAAATTAAAGTCCTTCAGAACTAATCCAACTATGATTTAAAAATATCTAAAGGCTTAAATGCTTTCCTTAAGACATGATGTTTCCTCACACTTGTCAGATCGCAAATCTGTACGAAACTGGCACAGTACAATTGCACATAATCAGAGGAAATATCCAGAAGACCTCACCGTTGGAGGTCGTCCCACAAAGTAGGACATAAAGTGACAGTGCCTACAGTATAAGATGTTCTTTTGTTTTAACAGTGGAGTCGTCCCGCTGCCCTCAGCTTGTTAAAGTCATATCTGGCTTTAATCAACAGGGTCACAATGCTCCTATGATTATAATCATGGCGTGAGGCCTCTGGGAGTCTTCAGTCCTCATTACCCAATCAGTAATTATCACAATCATGTCTCTTGGCCCTCATTCCAATTGAATTCCTCAGCTAAGAGAAGGGAGCCTTACAGACTGACCTAATCAATTAAGTTCCAGTGCAAGGCTACTTCAATCCGATGACTTTGTCCCAACCTCTGAGTTATCAAGATGGAGCGAAAATTTGATTAGGCAGAACCGACATCGGGTACACACGTAAGTATGCCTGGAATATCAACCCCAAAGAGAAGGAAGGAAGTTCGCTTTTGGTCCAGCATTGAGGAGCTTTGATAATCTTCAGTAGATAAATCAAGCTCTGACTCCATTACACCATTAAGTTGCACTTTAGGGAGTCCTAAAACTACAGCTTGTGATTGATTTGAGGATGCTGTGATCTCTGTGCCAAGTGTTCAAATGCTGGGGTGAGGCTTAAAGAGACAGATCACCCCAAAAAAATCAACGTTTGTTTATTTCCTCAACCTCGCGTCGTACAAACCTGTATGACTGTATGGTATTGTCTCATTGTCTTTTGTCCATACAATGCTGGTCAGCGGGGACCTCTTATTTTGACCCCTTTGACTTTCATTGAATGAAAAACAAAAACCTGTTTCAATACTTTCTTGGGGAAACACAATATAGTTAGTGAAGACATAAGAAGGCTAAATTTTGCGAGAGAATGCAAAGTTTCTAACACATCTTTTGCACGAAAGCATTAAAATATGATTTTTTTTTCCCCTCCCGTCTCATTTTTTTTCCCATCATCATGTCCCCTTAGGGGCTCTGTAGTTCTTTTCTGTTCTACAGAACGAAAAAAAACAGGTTAAAACAACAGGAAGGTGAGTACATGATTTACATTTATGCATTTGGCAGACGCTTTTATCCAAATCTACTTACAGTGCCCTTATTACAGGGACAATCCCCCTGGAGCAACATGGAGTAAAGTGCCTTGCTCAAGGACACACTGGTGGTGACCGCTGGGATCGAACCAGCAACCTTCTGCATATCAGTTCCATGGTTTAACCCACTGGACCACCATCTCACATGATAACGGCTTAAAATTGCATACTGTACATTTGGTTTGAAAAGAAAAAAGAAAAGGTGTTTTGAGTGTGTCGCAGAGTGTGCATTCAAAGAAACAACAACAAACTTAATTCTGTTTTTCTTATTCAAGACATATTTTAAAAGACGTGCGTGAAAGCTCTTGACACTTCTGTCAGACGCAGTAAAGAGTGCCTGAGAAAGAGCACATTGTCCTGATTCAGAATCAGATGAGATGTTGTCAGGCTATGGCTGCATCCGAAATCGCATACTTCCCTGCTATATACAGTGGGGAGAACAAGTAGTTGATACACTGCTGATTTTGCCGGTTTGCCCACTTACAAAGCATGTAGAAGTCTGTCATTTTTTTATCATAGGTACACTTCAACTGTGAGTGACGGAATCTAAAACAAATATCCAGAAAATCACATTGTATGATTTTTAAGTATTTGATACATCATAAATGCAGAACTTAATATTTGGTACAGAATCCTTTGTTTGTAATTACAGAGATCATACGTTTCCTGTAGTTCTTGACCAGGTCTGCACACACTGCAGCAGGGATTTTGGCCCAGTCCTCCATACAGACCTTCTCCAGATCCTTCAGGTTTCGGGGCTGTCGCTGGGCAATATGGACTTTCAGCTCCCTCCAAATATTTTTTATTGGGTTCAGGTCTGGAGACTGGCTTGGCCACTCCAGGACCTTGAGATGCTTCTTACGGAGGCACTCCTTAGTTGCCCTGGCTGTGTGTTTCGGGTCGTTGTCATGCTGGAAGACCCAACCACGACCCATCTTCAATGCTCTTACTGATGGAAGGAGGTTGTTGGCCAAGCTCTCGCGATACATGGCCCCATCCATCCTCCCCTCAATACGGTGCAGTCGTCCTGTCCCCTTTGCAGAAAAAGCATCCCCAAAGAATGATGTTTCCACCTCCATGCTTCACGGTTGGGATGGTGTTCTTGGGGTTGTACTCATCCTTCTTCTTCCTCCAAACACGGCGTGTGGAGTTTAGACCTAAAAGCTCTATTTTTGTCTTATCAGATCACATGACCTTCTCCCATTCCTCCTCTGGATCATCCAGATGGTCATTGGCAAACTTCAGACGGGCCTGGACATGCGCTGGCTTGAGCAGGGGGACCTTGCGTGCGCTGCAGGATTTTAATCCATGATGGCGTAGTGTGTTACTAATGGTTTTCTTTGAGATTGTGGTCCCAGCTCTCTTCAGGTCATTGACCAGGTCCTGCCGTGTAGTTCTGGGCTGATCCCTCACCTTCCTCATGATCACTGATGCCCCACGAGGTGAGATCTTGCATGGTGCCCCAGATCGAGGGAGATTGACCGTCATCTGTTGATGCCTTCTGTTCAAGCTGCTTGCCTATTGTCATGTAGCCCATCCCAGCCTTGTGCAAGTCTACAATTTTATCCCTGATGCCCTTATAGCTCTCTGGTCTTGGCCATTGTGGAGAGGTTGGAGTCGGTTTGATTGAGTGTGTGGACAGGTGTCTTTTATACAGGTAACAAGTTCAAACAGGTGCAGTTAATACAGGTAATGAGTGGAGAACAGGAGGGCTTCTTATAGAAAAACTAACAGGTCTGTGAGAGCCGGAATTCTCACTGGTTGGTAGGTGATCAAATACTTATGTCATGCAATAAAATGCAAATGAATTATTTAAAAATCATACAATGTGATTTTCTGGATTTTCTGTTTTAAATGCCGTCTCAAAAACATTACAGACCTCTACATGCTTTGTAAGTAGGAAAACATGCAAAATCTGCAAATAGTACCCGGATGACATCATGCGTAGCTTCGGTTTGTCACGTTAGTCAAGCTTGCATCAGCTGACTGTCAGCTGATCACATCTACCTATAGGAATACGACGTCTATCACAGCATACATACGTATATAAGCTCCTTCAGTACTATCAGCAGCTATCGCGTTCTCCAGAGCTCAATCCAACGCTCTCCATTGACATTTCTGACTTATAACAAGAAACAGAACCATGTCTAAAAGCTGACATGTGACAAAGTGTACAGCACACAAGCTAAACAAAACCCAGAACCAAAAACCCAGAAGTTTTTATAAGCTGTTGACCCAAAAAACGAGTGTTTAAGGACACAAAAGTGGATACAGGCAATTGAGACAGAGCGCGACACGTTATATTACACTGAGAACTACACCCACTAGAGAGAAACGTAACCAGCGACAGGAAATATAATATATAAAACTGACATTTGGATATTTGACTGAACAGTGACAAAATGTTTACTGCACACATAGGCATACTGAGTGTCAGGATCCCAAAATTGACCCATTCTTTTTGCTGGTGCTTCACGTCTTATTACCTGTATCCACTTTTGTCTCCTTAAATGCTCTTTCTTTTTGAAAGTGCATGTTGAGGTTCAGGTATACACACGGATTAAATTTCTAAAAGAATTAACCAGTCTTATAAACATATAAATTTCACTTAACAACTTAAAGGAACACTCCAATTTTTTTGAAAATAGGCTCATTTTCCAACTCCCCGAGAGTTAAACAGTTGAGTTTTACCGTTTTCGAATCCATTCTCCAGGTCTGGTGGTAGCACTTTTAGCATAGCTTAGCATAGATAATTGAATCTGATTAGACCTGAAAATAGGCTAACTTCCGTCAACATAACCAACGTGACAACCTGCTTGCGCAGAGAGCGTGCTGGGGACTATTTTCAGGTGCTACATAATATAATTGCGCTGCTGCACTCATGGTACGGCAGCAAAGTTCCTCGATTATTACGCTGGAATGAGAGTTTAGTTCCTAGCCATATCGGCCTAGAAAATCACCAACTTTTCATTTTCCGTAAGTCTTAGTAAGTTTTAGGAAAAAAAGATGGTAACGGTCTTATCAGATTCACTGATCTATGCTAAGCTATATCTAAACCACCAGACCCGGAGATCGGCTGAATGGATTCGAAAACGGTAAAACTCAACTGTTTAACTCTAGGGGAGTTGGACAATGTTTAATTCTATCTCTTTAAAGGATTAGTTCAATTCAAAATTCCTGATATTTTACTCACCCCCACCTCATTCAAGATGTTCATCTTTACTCAGTCGAAAAGAAAATACGTTTTTGAGGAAAACATTCCAGGATTTTTCTCCACACCATTGACTTCAATGACGACCAAAATGTTGAAGGTCCAGATCAATGCAGTTTCAAAGGGCTTCAGAGGCTCTGCGCGATTCCCAGACGAGGAATAGGGTCTTATCTAGCGAAACAATCTGCCATTTAAAAAAAATAAAATAAAAATGAATATACTTTTTAACCTAAAATGCTCATCTTGCACCAATGATTGCGCAATCACATCAAAAACGTCACACTAGACATAGGGGGAAATACCGCCCCAAGCGAACGTGCGAGAACAAATACAAACGCCCTTTACCAGAAAACACTCCATTTTCAACTTCAAAATCGTCCGACATTGTTGTTTTACCTTTTTTTCCCCGTTTGTATTAGTCTTCGCATGTGCGCTTTGTAAACACGGGGGCGGAACTTCTGCCTAGTGTGACGTTTTCGACGTGACTACCCAATCACTGGCGAGCGGCAGAGCAGCGCAAGATGAGCAATTTAGTTTAAAAAGTATATTAATATTTATTTTTTCTTGAAAATGGCCAATCATTTCGCGCAGAGCCTCTGAAGCCCTTCGAAGCGCTTTGAAACTGCATTGGTCACTTCAACATTTTGGTTGCCATGGAAGTCAATGGTGTGGAAAAAATCCTGGAATGTTATCCTCAAAAAACGTAATTTCTTTTTGACTGAAGAAAGAAAGACATGAACATCTTGGATGAGATGGGGGTGAGTAAAATATCAGGAAATTTTCATTTTGAAGTGAGCTAATCCTTTAAGAAAGACGTCAGAGTTCCTAAAACATAATTGAAAGCTTGTTTTTTTCTCATGAAAGTTCTGGAAAGATGAAATGAAAACTCGAGAGCATATTGAAATTTAGACATGTGTTATTGTTTAAAGAGTCGAGTTTGTAATTCACCATAATCGGAGTCATTAACCCTCCTGATTGTGTGTGGCGTTCTGAAGCGCGCTGAGATGCAGATGCAGTGGACTTTGTGTGCGAGTATCAGTCTGGCCGTTTCTCCGAGTCCAGCCGTCAGTTTAATTGCCATGCGGAAGCACTTGATGCACGCCAGCTGCATCCTGCGACCGGTGCTCTGATCCCGCATTTGTCTCTGTCAGTGCCTTCGGGGTCCGCCCGCTCCAGCACTCATATGAGCCATGCTGGCAGCCACCACCAGCCTGCACCAACTTATAGCTCGACATGAAAAGTCTCTCTCTTTCTCGCAAACACACACACTTCAAATCAGTGCCGCAGCTTTTGGGATGAATATACCGTGTGTTCGTAATGTATAAGAAGGCGTGAGCAACGTAAGATAACACCTGGCCGCTGGCACCTGGCATAAGAGCGCCTGAGTTTGGCCTAATTGAAAGCCTCCCTATTGTGTCACCACAGCCCCTATGGGGTCTGCTCCCTTCTCTCTGAAACATCTGCCCACACAATCAGGCATTCAGCCATGCCAGCTGAGCCATGCCACAGCAGTGTATTGCCAGCGTCACTCAGCTGGCTCAATCTTCCTCTTCCTCCTTTTCTTTATCAGTCTTTCCCTGTCTTTATCCCTCACTTCTCTTCCACTGAACCGTTCGGAAATGGAAGTCTCTACCCTATAATCTGCTGTTCTCTGCGGTAGATTACATGGTTTGAGTGAATGTGAATGAGAGTGAGAGAGGACCAAAGGTAGGCTGTGTTAAATTAAACCCACTTGACCTCGTGATTAGAAGGAGGGGAGAATGTGTATTGTGAGCAGGTGTCCCCTCTGACGGATTTGAGCATCACACTCTCGTAAGTTAACCCCTCTGTATGTCAGACACTCGTTCCGATCTTAAGGCTTCAAATATTGTGTGTATGGTTGTGTTGAGAAAACCGACCTACGAAAGCCTTGTTCTAATAAACCGGTAATTGTAAAATAACGTTTAAAATAAAGTTTCATTATGATATAAAGTCCCATTTTGAGATATAAAGTCACATTGTGAGAATAGCAGTAATGATACAAGTTGCAAATTTGCAATTGGCAGCTATAAAGTCATATTTGCAAGAGACAGTTCTGAAATTATGAGACATTAAATCACTTCTTTTTTTAATGTATGATGTGCGTTTATGCTTGTAAGATGTACTTTGTGAAGGCACTACATAGAATAAAGATTATTATTATTATTATTTATAAAATATAGTCGCAATTGTGAGGTGTAACAATTGCAATTGTGAGATGTAAAGTTGCATTTGTGAGGTACTGTTACATTTGCAACATATAAAACTGCAATAATGAGATATAACATTTAAATTGTGAGTTAAGTTGCAAATGTTAGATTTGTGAGATGCAGTCACGTTTACAACTATGAAATATGAAGTCGCAATTATGAGATTTATAATTGCAATTGTGAGTTAAGATATAAAGTTCCATTTGTGAGCGGTAAACAAATTTACAAGGTATGAAGTCACAATTGTCAGATTTGATGGTGCATTTGCAAGATATAAAGTCGAAAATTATTAGATATAAAATTGAAATTATGAGTTGTGTGAGATGTAAATATGTATTTGCGATATATAAAATAGCAATTATGAGATATGAAATTGGAATTATGAGTTCAATTGCAAATTTTAGATGTAAAGTCACAACTATGAGATATGAAGTCACAATTATGAGATATATAATCACAATTGTGAGATATAGTCGCAATTATGAGATTAAATGTAAATTTTGAGATATGAAGTCGCAATTATGAGATATAAAATTGAAATTATGAGTTGTGTGAGATGTAAATATGTATTTGCGATATATAAAATAGCAATTATGAGATATAAAATTGAAATTATGAGTTGTGTGAGATGTAAATATGTATTTGCGATATATAAAATAACAATTATGAGATATGAAATTGGAATTATGAGTTAAATTGCAAATTTTAGATGTAAAGTCACAACTATGAGATATGAAGTCGCAATTATGAGATATATAATCGCAATTGTGAGCTATAGTCGCAATTATGAGATTAAATGTCTATTTTGAGATATGAAGTCGCAATTATGAGATGTAAAATTGAAATTATGAGTTGTGTGAGATGTAAATTTGTATTCGCGGTATATAAAATAGCAATTATGAGATACGAAATTGAAATTATGAGTAAAGTTGCAAATTTTAGATGTAAAGTCACAACTGAGATATGAAGTCACAATTATGAGATATATAATCGCAATTGTGAGATATAGTCGCAATTATGAGATTAAATGTCTATTTTGAGATATGAAGTCGCAATTATGAGATGTAAAATTGCAATTGTGAGTTGTCACATTTGTTAGATATAAAGTTACCTTCGTGAGAAATTGCATTTTTATGATATAAAGTAGCAATTGTAAGACATTAAACTTAATTTGTAAGATGTAAAGTTGCAATTCTAAAAAAATAAAGTTGCATTTGCAAGATAGTCACAACTGTGAGATATGAAGTTGCAAAAATGAAATATAATGTTGCATTTCTGAGTTGTTGCGTTTGTTAGATATAAGTTATGAGAAGTAAAGTCACATTTGTATGATATTAAGTCACAATTGCCCGATATGGGCCCGGTTTCACAGACAGGGCTTAGACTAAGCCAGGATTAGGCCTTAGTTCAATTAGGACATATAAGTGACTTTTATAAACGTGCCCAAGAAAAAAACATTACTGGTGTGCATCTTGAGACAAAACAATGCCACTGACATATTTTAAGATTTGTCAGTGCAAGATTC